>CM060085.1:20977345-21214845 GCA_030533445.1 Cyprinodon diabolis
CCAACTGAAAAGTATGAACATGAAAAGTATGAGCATGTACAGCACTCAGTATTTAGTTGGGCCTCCTTTGGCCTGTATTACTGCAGCAATGCGGCGTGGCATGGAGTCGATCAGTCTGTGGCACTGCTCAGGTGTTATGATAGCCCAGGTTGCTCTAATAGTGGCTTTTAGCTCTTCTGAATTGTTGGGTCTGGTGTATTGCATCTTCTTCTTCACAATAACCCATAGATTTTCTATGGGGTTAAGGTCAGGAGAGTTTGCTGGCCAATTAAGAACAGGGATACCATGGTCCTTCAACCAGGTACTGGTAGCTTTGGCACTGTGTGCAGGTGCCAAGTCCTGTTGGAAAATGAAATCTGCATCTCCAAAAAGTTGGTCAGCTGCAGGAAGCATGAAGTGCTCTAAAACTTCCTGGTATGTGGCTGCGTTGACCCTGGACCTCAGAAAACACAATGGACCAACACCAGCAGATGACATGGCACCCCAAACCATCACTGACTGTGGAAACTTTACACTGGACTTCAAGCAACGTGGATGAAGTGCCTCTCTTCTTTTCCTCCAGACTCTGGGACCTTGATTTCCAAAGGAAATGCAAAATTTACTTTCATCAGAGAACATGACTTTGGACCACTCACCAGCAGTCCAGTCCTGTTTCTCTTTAGCCCAGGCAAGACGCTTCTGACGCTGTCTGTGGTTCAAGAGTGGCTTGACACAAGGAATGCGACAGCAGAAACCCATGTCTTTCATACGTCTGTGTGTGGTGGTTCTTGAAGCACTCACTCCAGCTGCAGTCCACTCTTTGTGAATCTCCCCCACATTTTTGAATGGGTTTTGTTTCACAATCCTCTCCAGGGTGCGGTTATCTCTCTTGCTTGTACACTTTTTTCGACCACATCTTTTCCTTCCCTTCGCCTCTCTATTAATGTGCTTGGACACTGAGCTCTGTGAACAGCCAGCCTCTTTAGCGATGACCTTTTGTGTCTTGCCCTCCTTGTGCAAGGTGTCGATGGTCGTCTTTTGGACAACTGTCAAGTCAGCAGTCTTCCCCATGATTGTGTAGCCTATAGAACTAGACTGAAAGACCATTTAAAGGCTTTTGCAGGTGGTTTGAGTTAATTAGCTGATTAGAGTGTGGCACCAGGGGCCATCAATTTTGAACCTTTTCACAATATTCTAATTTTCTGATATGATGAATTTGAGATTTTCATTTGTTGTCATTTGTAATCATCAAAATTAAACAAAATAAACATCTGAAATATATGAGTTTGTATGTAATGTATGAATATAATATACAAGTTTCACTTTTTAAATGGAATTACTGAAATCAATCTACTTTTTCATGATATTCTAATTTTATGACCAGCACCTGTACACTAGGCTATATCAGCCCCACCAAAAATATTTTTCACCAGCCGCCACTGTTAAATACTTATCAGAGAGAAAGAGTTGTTTAAGAAAGTTGATTGAAAATGATTCTTTTAAAAATGTTTTTCATTGTTTCTCTTCCAGGTCAACATGTCCTTGAGCAGCAGTGATTCTGAACTGGTCTCCATGAGCCGTTTCTTAAATGACTTCCCCTCCATAAAGTTGGAAGGGGAGCAAGAGCGCCAACACCATGAAATGCTGGTAAAGCTGAATGACCGACTTGTTGACTGTATGAGCAAGACGTCTACAACAACAGTGGAATTTAAGTATGAGAAAAATGTTACAGAGAAAATAGTCGAGCTCACTAGGAGCGCCAGTTTAAATATCGCAATGGAGAGCTCCGTGGTTAAAAGTTTGGAGCAGCAGATCAGAGAACTGAAGAGAAGGTAAGATATTAATAATTAAATTTTTTTTTTCCAGTTTCCCAGAAGTCCATGAAGAGATTTAATGTTTGTATTTGTCCCTCGTCACAGACTCTCTGAAATTATCTGTAATTCTGGGAATATTGTCAGCGTGGAAAATAAACTCTCTGTTGTCAGAACTCTGAGCTACTGGGCTGACATTATTCCCTAATTTACAGAGGAGAAATGAAAAGAACACAGCAATGTTTCGGAAATCACTTGAAGCATGTAGTTATCCAAACTGGGTTTTACAGCACTGGTGGCTCGTATTTTTGGACAGTAGGCTGACAGGAAAGGGGGAATGAGACATGCAGCAAAGGACCACCTGTCAGATTTGAACCCCGGTGGATTGTCTGGAGGTTTTTTAAGTTTAAAGAAAAACGCTGAGGAGTAAACAGAGATATCCAAAATATCGTAATTCCATATGTGTAAGGAATTTCTGAGAAACTCAGAAGGATTTTCTCAAGACACAACATAGAGATGAATTTCAAACCCAACAAAACTGGTTGATCCTAAAGATAGAGCCAAACCTAAGCTGAGCCGTGTTGTTTATGTCACGATTTAATCAAATGCTCTGACCCACATGCAGAAAACAAACACAGAGAGACCAGGGAAAAGTTTAACAGGTTTATTGAGAAGGATGAGATGAGTCCAGTGTAGCTCTGAACACTGTTCAACCGGAACTGGAAAGTGAGGGGAAGACACTGCTGTTAGGTCAGGCTCAGTGGGAAATTTGATTCTTGAACTTGAAGAGGAGAAATAGATAGCTGACTCACATTTCCAGAAAAAAGTGTCTCTTATTGACTCCAGTCGGTGTGAGATGTTCCAGTGTTTGTCTTGTTTGATGGAGGGCGGACAGGGTTTACCCAGAATGCAGTTGTACATTGGTGAACGGAGAAACTGACTGCCACTTAGATTTCCTGCGGTACTAGAACAGGTTGTTGTGGAGATGAATCCCCTGCTCAGAGAGAAGCCCCAAACGATCCTTGGGGAAAAGAGTTGATCAGAACCACAAACTTGAATCCTCAGCTTAGCTTGATTCTCAGAAGATCCTTCCAGGGGAGAGAAGGTCCGAAACATCCAGTTTGCAGGATGACTTCCTGCCGAGAGGCAAAGACAAAAACAGTGAGGTTAAAACTCAGGTAGACAAAAACTCAGCAAAACTCAGCTTGGCTAGAGTACCCAAAACTGGCAAACACCCTGGCGTCGAGGTAGTGGCAGTCAGCAGCTTAGGAGTGCTCCGTTAATGAGGTAACCCTCCGCAGGTGTGTGAGGAGGCCAACCAGAATCAGGCGCCACCTGGTGGAGGAAGGAAGACGAACACAAACCACACAGACTGGAATCCTAACAGTTTATGTGATCCTGTACTGTGTTCCTATATGGGGGAATTCATATAAAAATTTGTCATGACTCAGTGCTTTTTGGTTCTGGTTAAGTTATACTTTTTATTCTTGTCTTCCTGTGTTTTCTAGTTTATTGGGTTGATTTCCATTTGGTGTTATTCTAGTATTTGGTTATATTTTTGAGTGCTTTTGTATTTCTTGAGTTACTCTCTGTTGCCCCCTTGTGTTTGTTTCCTCTCCCCTGGATTCCTCTAGACGCTTCTATCCACACCTGTTCCTTGTCAGCTCATTAGTCCAGTCTCTGTTCTGTCTCCAATATACAGGTGCTGGTCATAAAATTAGAATATCATGAAAAAGTAGATTGATTTCAGTAATTCCATTTAAAAAGTGAAACTTGTATATTATATTCATACATTACATACAAACTCATATATTTCAGATGTTTATTTTGTTTAATTTTGATGATTACAAATGACAACAAATGAAAATCTCAAATTCATCATATCAGAAAATTAGAATATTACTGAAGACCAATAAAAACAAAGGATTTATAGAAATGTTGGCCAACTGAAAAGTATGAACATGAAAAGTATGAGCATGTACAGCACTCAGTATTTAGTTGGGCCTCCTTTGGCCTGTATTACTGCAGCAATGCGGCGTGGCATGGAGTCGATCAGTCTGTGGCACTGCTCAGGTGTTATGATAGCCCAGGTTGCTCTAATAGTGGCTTTTAGCTCTTCTGAATTGTTGGGTCTGGTGTATTGCATCTTCTTCTTCACAATACCCCATAGATTTTCTATGGGGTTAAGGTCAGGAGAGTTTGCTGGCCAATTAAGAACAGGGATACCATGGTCCTTCAAACAGGTACTGGTAGCTTTGGCACTGTGTGCAGGTGCCAAGTCCTGTTGGAAAATGAAATCTGCATCTCCAAAAAGTTGGTCAGCTGCAGGAAGCATGAAGTGCTCTAAAACTTCCTGGTATGTGGCTGCGTTGACCCTGGACCTCAGAAAACACAATGGACCAACACCAGCAGATGACATGGCACCCCAAACCATCACTGACTGTGGAAACTTTACACTGGACTTCAAGCAACGTGGATGAAGTGCCTCTCTTCTTTTCCTCCAGACTCTGGGACCTTGATTTCCAAAGGAAATGCAAAATTTACTTTCATCAGAGAACATGACTTTGGACCACTCACCAGCAGTCCAGTCCTGTTTCTCTTTAGCCCAGGCAAGACGCTTCTGACGCTGTCTGTGGTTCAAGAGTGGCTTGACACAAGGAATGCGACAGCAGAAACCCATGTCTTTCATACGTCTGTGTGTGGTGGTTCTTGAAGCACTCACTCCAGCTGCAGTCCACTCTTTGTGAATCTCCCCCACATTTTTGAATGGGTTTTGTTTCACAATCCTCTCCAGGGTGCGGTTATCTCTCTTGCTTGTACACTTTTTTCGACCACATCTTTTCCTTCCCTTCGCCTCTCTATTAATGTGCTTGGACACTGAGCTCTGTGAACAGCCAGCCTCTTTAGCGATGACCTTTTGTGTCTTGCCCTCCTTGTGCAAGGTGTCGATGGTCGTCTTTTGGACAACTGTCAAGTCAGCAGTCTTCCCCATGATTGTGTAGCCTATAGAACTAGACTGAAAGACCATTTAAAGGCTTTTGCAGGTGGTTTGAGTTAATTAGCTGATTAGAGTGTGGCACCAGGGGCCATCAATTTTGAACCTTTTCACAATATTCTAATTTTCTGATATGATGAATTTGAGATTTTCATTTGTTGTCATTTGTAATCATCAAAATTAAACAAAATAAACATCTGAAATATATGAGTTTGTATGTAATGTATGAATATAATATACAAGTTTCACTTTTTAAATGGAATTACTGAAATCAATCTACTTTTTCATGATATTCTAATTTTATGACCAGCACCTGTATACTCTCCCTATACAGCCACTCAGTGCAGGTTCCTGGTTGTTGTTTTTGCTGTTTCCTCATCTCCGGCTCCCCATGTGAGTTTTTGGTTCCTTGTATTTTTGTGGTTTGAATTTTTGCCTAATTTAACTCATCAAATATGTCAAGACTCATCTCTGCCTCCTGATCTCTGCATTTGGGTCCTTAAAATCCTCCAACCCATCGTGACACAATTATGCGAATGCATGGAGCAGCATAGGAGAGGCAATAACTCTGGACAAGACTCAGCGGTTCAATCGTCTGGGTGTGTGGTTGGTTATTCACCTGAAGCCAAAACACGAAGCACCACAGCCAGTCGTTGGGGAAAACTGACGGGTGAACTGTGTGTCGTCCGCCGTTGGATGAGGGGTTGTAGACGGCGAACAAGCTCGTCAAACTGACACACGGACACCAACTATCCTAGCTAGTTCATGATTGTCCCTCTCTCGTTGAGGTGTGGAATAACATAGCACAGACCACGCTTCAAAATTGGACATAAATCAAAAGTATCTGCATCATACCTGCGACAAGCTCACTGTGACACACTGCTCTGCGGGAGTATAACCAGCCCTTAAGGGACACGCCTTTGGGGACCAAAATGTCCAGATTTTGGACAGAGAGGACAGAAGGTTTCAAAGAGGGGTGTAAGAAATGTGAAAATAGTGAAAAGCCTCACTGAACAGAGGGGGTGGGGGTGGGGGGGGGGGGGGGGGGGGTGTGTGATTGAGGTTTCAGCTTCCAAGCAACATTTAAGCCATAGGACTCATCCCAAGCAGATTAAATAAGCACTTCCATTATGATTCTAAAGACCAATCACAGAGCATTGACTTGGCATGCTGATTAAATACAGCAGCACTCCAACTAGAGATTGCTCTGGTGGAGCTGAAAGAACTGACAAAGACTCCTGGATAGGTGGTGAAACATCCTCTGAAAAACAGAGCGTAGGTCTGGTTGCCTCCGCTATAAGCTGGTTCTGTGGTTGGGTTTCAAGAAAATCCTTCTGAGTTTCTCACAGACTCCAGACCCATATGGGATTACAATGTTTTTATGTCTCTGTTTTGTCTTCTGTGTTTGATTCAGTGTTTTTCTTACTGCTAGTTGTTTTGGCCGACTAAAGAAATGACTAGTTTGGATAACCACATCCGTCAAATGATTACTTTTTATTTCTACTCTGTATTAATCCGGGTAACTCAAGAGTTCTGATAACAGAAAGTTTATGTTCCAGTGGGTGATGAGAGTTTAAATGAAGGCATTGGTCTGTCTGGGTAGGTTCCAGGAAAACCTCAGTATTAAGTCTTCCATTGGCCTCAATGGGCCAATGGATGGATGGATGATGGATGGATGGATGGATGGATGGATGGATGGATGGATGGATGGATGGATGGATGACAATCGATGGATGGATGATGATGGATGGATGGATGATGGATTGATGGATGGATGGATGGATGGATGGATGACGATGGATGGATGGATGATGATGGATGGATGGATGATGGATTGATGGATGGATGGATGGATGGATGGATGGATGGATGGATGGATGGGATGATTGATGGATGGATGGATGGATAGATGGATGGATGGATGAAGATGGATGGATGGATGGATGACGATGGATGGATGGATGGATGGATGGATGGATGATGGATGGATGGATGGATGGATGGCTGGATGATGGATTGATGGATGATGGATTGATGATGGATGGATGGATGGATGGATGATGGATTGATGGATGGATGGATGACGATGGATGGATGGATGATGGATGGATGGATGGATGGATGACGATGGATGGATGGATGGATGACGATGGATGGATGGATGGATGGATGGATGGATGATGGATGGATGGATGGATGGATGATGGATTGATGGATGGATGGATGGATGGGATGATTGATGGATGGATGGATGGATGGATGGATGGATGGATGGATGGATGGATGGATGAAGATGGATAGATGGATGGATGACGATGGATGGATGGATGGATGGATGGATGATGGATGGATGGATGGATGGATGGATGGATGGATGGATGATGGATTGATGGATGGATGGATGGATGGATGGATGATGGATGGATGGGATGATGGATGG
Organism: Cyprinodon diabolis; assembly: GCA_030533445.1. NCBI lineage: Eukaryota > Metazoa > Chordata > Actinopteri > Cyprinodontiformes > Cyprinodontidae > Cyprinodon > Cyprinodon diabolis. The sequence continues at coordinate 20,984,571 of CM060085.1, forward strand.
ATGGATGGATGGATGACGATGGAGGATGGATGGATGGATGGGATGATTGATGGATGGATGGATGGATGGATGGGATGATTGATGGATGGATGGATGGATGGATGGATGGATGATGGATGGATGGATGATGGATGGATGGATGGATGGATAATTGATGGATGGATGGGATGATGGATGGATGGATGGATGACGATGGAGGATGGATGGATGGATGGGATGATTGATGGATGGATGGAAGGAAGGATGGATGGATTGATGGAGGGATGGATCGATTGATGAATCGATTGATGGATGGATGGGATGATTAATAAATGGATGGAATGATGGATGGATGGATGGATGGAATGATTAATAAGTTAATGCCTCAACTTTGTGGGTTTGGATTTTGATCAATATTGAGAAAATAAATGATTGACTTTCTTTAAAAGAAAAAGCAAGTCAAATAGAAGCCTACTGATGTATAAGATAAAAAAAATATAATTATGAAAGATAAAAATAAATATTTTTCCTTTGTCCCTCTGTTATCCAGGCTGGAGATTGAGACTAAGGCAAAAATAGACGCCGAAAGCAAAATAGACAAACTGCAAGAGGTAAGTCTGGCAGAGCCTTACCTGCTTTACTCATGGTGAATGTCCTCAAGTTAGGACTTTTGCACCAGGAGTCAGTCTTACTACATAACTTCAAGTGCTCTAATGTGTCCTTGCAGGAACACTTGGAGGAAATCAAGACCCTGAGGGCAAAAATAGAATTCCTAGAGAAGTCTCTCTATGTTGTAAAAACCGAACAGGTCTTTATCCCGCTCTTTTCTCTCCTATCAATTCTTCTCCTATTATCAGTCTGATGAACTCACTGTAAATAAACTTCTTCAAATCAAAACGGCAAAGCCTTTTAAAACATTCCTAGTTTGCCAGAAGGCTTGTCGATTTAGCCAAACATCTAAATTGCCGTATTGTGTATTTCTGAATTGGTTTTCAGATACGGTTAGTGGGGCTTAAACTCTTTTAAAACTTTATGTCGGTATCCATTTTTACCACATACCTTAGCATGCAATTTTTTGGTTGAAGTGGCCTGAGAGAATTACAACACACAGAGAGAAGAAGTTAACTCCACACTTTATTGTTAACCAAGCACTGTGTAGTCCTGTGGTAAAGTCAATCTTTTTTGTGTTCTAATCAGTGAAAATGTCTCTAGCTGGCTTCCAAATTTTTATTAGTAATATTAAATTGAACCTTTACTTCATTATCTTTCTGCAATTCAAGGTAGTCGGTGGGGGGATAATAGTCATCCCTGACAAGACGCCCAAGGCTGATGAAGAATCTATAATTCGGATAAGAGCAATGATACTGAGAATGCGGGAGAGTTATAAAGCGGATGAAACGGACGGACTAGGATGGATGTACCAACAGGGGGTAAGTGATGGAAATTATCCAGTTTATAATTAAAAATGTTGTTGTACAAAGTACAGAGAGTGAAACAAACATTAACTGCAATTCTTCTGATCCCTGCAATACATATATTATTCTGCAATGTTGCAAGATTAAGAGTAGTGTCTTTCAAAACATTTTTTATCACAACTTTAAAATGCCACAAAGGATGGACTGATGGGATCAAATATAATTTAAGTTCTACAGGGAAAATACATCCATAGAATTAAACAACATGTTTATTTGAAATAACTGTGGTGAGTTTTTGTCAGTGACTTTAACCTCTAACCGTGTTGTTGATGGTTAAGATTGCTGTTATTGAAGCCACTGAGAGGGAGACGGCCAAGTCTCTGGAGATTGAACAACTCAAGGCCAAGATACAAGAAATGACGATCTTCCAAAAGAAGCAGAAGGATGAATTTAAGAAAACAACTGACTCGCTTAAAGAAACATTCAGACAAACCATGATATACTTAAACTGTCAGACAAAAAGGATGCAGACAGAAATTAATGTCTACAAAGAACTGCTACAGATTATGGAGAAAAGGTAACGTTTCACAAGAGTGAACACATATTTTGAATGTCCTATGAAATGTTTCACAGCTCTCCTTGGTGTTGTCTTTTTTAGACTCCGGCAGTGTGGGGAAAGCCTACCCATCTGTGGTTTGCCAGGTAAATTTCCTGACCCCACGGACTACCAAATAAGTTCATAAACTCTTTGACAAGACAGTTCTTCAATAGGCCCAGTAACAGGAACCCAGGAACCCTACACTAATTTTCTATTGTGTGATGATCTATTGCGCTTGTTGGGTCATCCATGGTTTCACATATCAATACTTAAGATCCTGTCACACCTTGACATTTTAGCCAGGGTATGCCGACCTACGGAAAATCTGGCAAAAACGCTGGCATACGTTGGATAAGTTAAGGGTACGATTTATGAGCTGAAGTTCGCTGACACACATCGACATACGGCAACTACGTCAAGAAATGCTCAAATTTCTTGATGTATGACAGATGGGTGCTATTACTTTAATAAGCAATTGGAGTTACCATGGCGATGTAATTAGCAAAAAACAATGTATAAAATCCCATAGGAATGAAAGGTGAAGGGGAGAAAGAAGATTAAAAGACTATTTTTCAGCATACGCTGTGTGGTCATACGTTCACCTAGAAATACAGTTTAAAGCTCCGGTTGTAGATAAATCTTACATCTTTCAAAATCTTAAAATAGTATGTAGATAACTCCTACTGTTTTTCTAAAATCAGCCTTCAAGCAACACAAAGTTTGTGGGAAAATCAGACTCTCAGAGGGGAAGACTGCATTTTCTAGAGTGGAAGAGAGACTTTTTTTTTTAAAAGCATCTAAGATTTGAAATCGCTCACACTGCTGCATATTTTGCGCCAGAGTCACTGTTTTTGGTCAGTTTGTAGACCTAAGCCTCTGCTTTCACACAATGTTTTTGACATTCCTGTAGGATTTATACTTTCCCTGGTTGTGAACGAGCTACAGCCATGAAGTTAACCCCAATCAGTAAGCCCAGTCATTTGAGACATCCATGACCCATACGTGGGTCATAAGTTACAGGTCAGTTATCTGATGGTTGACATACGTTAAGTTTAAGTTACTCATAAGTCATGGCGTCTAGCTTATCCAACTTGTATCGTCGTCATCATAAGGTCTTTGATTTGAACCACCTGATGAAACTTTCTCCGTTAGCCTGACGTTGCTGTGCTCTTAGGTCACTAACACACCTAGCAGACATGATGCTCAATCTGCTGCCACCAAAAACCTTATTTCTTTTTTCTTTTCTTTTTTTTGTGGCAGGCAGTAAACAGCAGCTAGGTTAATACCGTGATCAAACTAATCTTTTTATACAGACCTGGCACTTCTGGGCGCATCGCTGCCCCCCTCAGGACACTGCCTTGTGCATCATTTCATGGGCATTACGCTGCCGTGGGTTATGGATAAGTTAGGCTGTCATTGGGCATAAGTTCTGGACTCGTTATGAATACTCTATGTATACATCCAAAATTGAAATGAGACATTGAAAGTTCAGCGTATGCCAGCGATTTAGGAGATTCTGGGACGTAAGGCATAAGTTGGCTAAATCGGCAAGGTGTGACAGCGCCATTAAAGCCAAAACCTTTTGTGATCCTGGGACATCAAATTTCCACAATTGTTGGATCAAAGCCCACAGAATCACAAATTCATTGCCTTCTTAAATTGTGTCTTTCTTTGAAAGTATAAGGGGAGAAAATGTGGATCTTGCTGTGATTTCAATTACAGATATGTACAGCTGATTTTATCTGCTTTCAAAAAGTATTTTAGATCAAATTCTTCGTAATGGAGAGAAAATCCTATTAGTTACTAATAGTTTTGTATGTCTGCTTCTGTCTCCTTAAACCCCAGTCGGCCTCGGCAGATGGCCGCTCACACTGAGCCTGGTTCTGCTGGAGGTTTCTTCCTGTTCAAAGGGAGTTTTTCCTCTCCACTGTCGCTACAAGCATGCTTAGTGTGAGGGATTGCTGAAGAGTCAATGAGTCGATGCAATCAGCTGGTTTTCCTTAGATAGAAAACTTTGAATCAATGTGACTGAATGATCTGGTGAACTGGAAAGTGACCTGAGATGACGTGATGTGAATTGAAACTATAGAAATAAACTGAATCGAATTGATTAAATGTAAAAATTGATCAAACTGAATGATCTTTAATAGAATATTAATTCTGTAAATACAAATATGGGCTTACTCATTTTAGGGTTATTTTTAAAAAGGGACATTTCCTCGATGATCTGATCACAGATGAAACTCATACGTTTCTTATTAAAACATGACAAACTGGGGATGAACTTGAGAGGATGCCCAATTTTAGTCAAATTAGAATAAGATTCACCAACCAATCAATTAGCTCAACCAACAAATTTGATTTGGGTTTATTTCCTCACAGTGTGAAGAATTATCTTGTATATAAATCTATCATCTTAGCATGAAATAAAAGCAAAAGCAATAGCTTGCACTGATATATTTACTATCAAAGGCAGTTTGTGGTCATGCAAATAAGCTTCTTTTAACAGTGGAGAAGCTGATCGCTCAGGTTTTCATGGTCTCCATCAGTGAGAAAGCCTGCCTCTCTTTTCATGTTTTTATGTATAAGGAGATTTTCCAATATAATATAGCTCATCTAGTCTCTGCTGGAGTTGAAATGTGTAAAACATGTACGATATAGGTCTTTTTTAAAAGAAACAGATCAATATCTTTTGTTTCTAAATTAGTTATTTTTATTTTGTCTAGTTGATTTTGGTGTAACTTCTTGCGTAAGGACTGATGTTGTTAGGACCGAGACTGTGGTGTGTGGAGAGAAGGTTGAAGTCGAATGTGGTAAGTTAAAATATTTGATGAAATGAGTTAATCTCTGCACAGAAACTGGACAGGCTGATTAAATATAAAACACTGTGAAGATTGACTGTAAACTAAGGGCTCAGAAATGGGGAAAACAGGGGGAAGCAACAAGAAAAATGAGGAGACACGATTAAACATAACCCGCTCATTAGCCATTGGCTTTGCACAAACAGGCTCTAACCAAAGTAGAAAAAGAAGTGGGAGGCCGTGTTGCACAACTGAGCAAGAAGATAAGTACATCAGAGTCTCTAGTTTAAGAAACAGACACCTCACAGGTCCCCAACTTACATCTTCATTAAATAGTACCCGCAGTAGCCTGCTTGTGCTGTCCTCTGAAGGGAGTAGTACACACCGTTGTGGGAAATCTTCAATTTCTTAGCAAATTCTCGCATGGAATAGCCTTCATTTCTAAGAACAAGAATAGACGGTCGAGTTTCAGATGAAAGTTCTCTTTTTCTGGCCATTTTGAGAGTTTAATTGATCCCACAAATGTGATGCTCCAGAAACTCAATCTGCTCAAAGGAAGGTCAGTTTTGTAGCCTCTCTAACGAGCTAAACTGTTTTCAGATGTGTGAACATGATTGCACAAGTGTCTTCTAATCATCAATTAGCCTTCTGAGCCAATGAGCAAACACATTGTACCATTAGAACACTGGAGTGATAGTTGCTGGAAATGGGCCTCTATACACCTATGTAGATATTGCACCAAAAACCAGACATTTGCAGCTAGAAGTCATTTACCACATTAGCAATATGTAGAGTGTATTTAAGACTAGTTTAAAGTTATCTTCATTGAAAAGTACAGTGTTTTCCTTTAAAAATAAGGACATTTCAATGTAACTTCAAACTTTTGAACGGTAGTATATATAGAAAATAATAGAGAGAAGGCAACAGAACTAGTAACAAAAAAAAAGAGGTGCAAACACCTGACATAATGAGCAAAACAGCTCATAGAGTAAACCCTAAAAGGTAAAAATAACATAGAATACGGCAAGACATATACAACATAATCAACAATAGGAAAGCAATAGGAGCTGAGGGGGATAAACAACAGAAAAGGCAGAATCTCAGACCAAACAGATAAAGAAAGAAACTACCAGGAATCTAAGACTTCAGTTTAATCAGGTGAAAACTACTGGTGATGCAGCTGAATGCTAAGTATAGAAAACACAGAACAGGAAAATATTATTTTTACCAATAAAGATAGGTGATGTTTTTGTTCTGTATACAGTTCAGCTATTGTCTGGTTGTGTTGGATTAACCAAAACAACCTCTCATACCTATCAAGTTTTAAAATTAGAGAAAATTTATGACATCTGACCACGAGCCATCCGACTAATAGCCATCCGACTACGAGCCATCCAATTACCCCAGTCAAGCTCCAGTAGCCATTATTTTTATAAACATTTGTAGAAATAAATCTAAAATAAACACTTTTTAACCAATTCCAAACTAAAATTAAGTGATCTGAATTTGATGTGCAATGCTAGCAACAGTTCCGTTTGGAGAGGCTGATCAATGTTGTTATATTTATATAGATGTATAGCACTATAATATGGGAAATTTGACGGGAGGTCAGGGAGAGAGGAATAAAATATGGTTGTTTTCCGGCCAAAATGGGAGACCTGACAGCTAAGGAACTTGTTAGTCTAAAAACTTTAAAAACAAAGTGATCTTTGAACACAGTGCTGTTTGATTTTTTTTTTATGATTGTAAAGTAGTAAAGTGTGAGCAATCCAGTGGACACAACAAGGAGGAAACTGCAACACTTCCTGTAGCTCAACCAGGTAGGCACTCAAGGAAAAAGTTATTTTAAAGAATAGACAGATTTCTGTTAATTATTGGTAACAAGGTTTAGTTTTTACCATGTAGATATAGCATTCTTTGGTGGTGCTTTATCTTTTTTCAGTTTTTAAAACCAACAACACTACTTAATAAGCAAGCCTAAAAAACTAAACAAAAAGCGAGTGTTTATATAAATGATAATTTTTGTTTTTCTGATCATTAAGGAGACACCAAGGAGCAACCTAAAGCTCAAGATGTTCAACCAGGTAGGAACTCTACCAATACATTAGAAAGGAGCCCAAGGTTTAGAAAGTCTGACTATAGATCAGGTGAGGGAATCTTCTAAAATGCTGTAAAGAGGAACCACTTGCTGTTGATGGCCTTGGCAGCAGGCTTCCTCAACGATTGTTGATAAACTCACTTCTTGAACCTTCAGTCTTATTTGCTTTATATGTTCATAGGCAACAAATCAAGCAAAAATTATTCTTTTAATAAATCTGCATTTGGCATAAAAAGCTGGTCTAGCCCCTCACTGGCAGCTGTATGGCCTCTGTGCCCCCACTGCTGCCTGTTTGGTGACATCATCACGCTGGGTTAGTGTTGATGACGTCACCAGTGCGAGAGAAATCAGGAAAGTAAACAATGGAGAGCAACATGGAAGGAAGCCAGGGCGTAGTCAGTGTGCTTTATTGTTTCGCTCTATTATCTGTCTGAATCCCTCTGTAAACACAGTTATTTCGGTTTGTTACTTTAGATGTGAGTGGCGCCGTTTGTTGATGTCCATACGTTGCGTTCAATGGTATCACATAATTTAGCATGTCAACTCAGTTCTGCTGTTCCCATCACAAACGGATCAGAGCTGTGGAGATTTTAACGTGGGTCACTGGGTGAGTCGTTTGACCCGAGTAGACACGTGTCAAAGAGCTGCTTCTTCTGCCACTAAAAGCTGATTGTTTCTGGGTTTAAATGGATTTTTTGGCCAGTGAGAATGTGGTATTAGAGAGATGGAAAGGAAAATCAGACAGACAGAAAGACAAACACAAACTCAGTAAGTCTTTTAGAAACACAATAGAATGCTAGCAGGCAAGGTGGAAAACACATTTCGTGAATTAAAAACATTTTGACATTTATTTGCTGCATCACCTTCATCCCTACTTAAAGGGGGATATGGAGAGCTCCCCCTACAGGTTTGTAGGCAGACAGTTCAGTAGATATGAGCGGGGTATAGCCCAGTGCGGCTTATATATGTACACTTCCAGATTTTAAAAAAACTATTGGTGGTTGCGACTTGTAGGGAGGTGCTTTCTATAGTCTGGAAGACACAGGACTGTCCTATTTGAAAGATTGGACTTAAACCACTGCAGTGCTTGGCCAGTTGGTTGAAGGATGTTAAAGACACACTTAAGGAGGATGGTGTGGTTAACTCTGTCGAAAGTGAATGATGGGGACCCTGAGTACCTTGGATTAAAAAAGGAGGTATGAAATGGGCCTGTAGTTTGCAAGGTTAGCCTGGTCCAGGGTTTCTGCAATGGGGGCAGATGACAGCAACTTGGAGGGCAGGTTGAAGTGACAGGCTAACAGAAATCTGAATTTATTGTGTGCACGCTTTTGACAAAAGAAAGAATATAAAGGGTATTGATGACCAAGAAATGGGAACAAAAGTTTACCAATAATGTTGTTGTAGTTAAGAGTATTTCGGTTTTGAGGAAGTACTTTATGATGTATTGTGTGAACCCTGAGGAAGGATAACATCTCCTTGTCTTTTATGTTTATTCTTTTTAATTGGTCTTTTTATCTTTTAACTTTTTACACTTTTGTTTCTATTTATTTGTGTATCCTCAAAGTTTGCAAATATTATATTGTCTTTTTTATTTATTCACATTGCTGTTTTACCTCAGGAAAAATATCTGAACATATGTGTCAATTAACTAAACTATATTAAACTAGATTTAGTAGAGTTTTTATTATTTATTTATATTTTTGTAATATTCTGTTCTCTGACCCAGTTTAAAACCTTTACAGTGATAGTTGTCAGTCAGTTGAGTTATATTTAGAAATTTTGCCAGTATCCCCCTAAGTCATGACAGATCAAAGGTTCTTAAAGTTATGAGCATTGGAGAATATCTAGGGGGTGTGGCCAGACCTTAAATTTGGCATTTTTATTAAAAAAATTCTAACGCTGCTACTTTCATTGAAATGCTAAACTATATCACCTTTGGTATAACAAAATCTTTTGGATTCAGAAAAATGGAATGCAACACCTAACTAAATGGTTTCTGTGGGTTTTTTGCGTATTTTTTAGGGCTCTATCAATGTAACAAACAACACATATCAATGATTTTCCAGTTGTCTTATCCCAGTTATTGGACAGCATAGAGCAGGTTGTCCACTTGGAGCCCAAGGTCAAAATGGAAGACACCTCCTAAGGTAGTTGAGAAGGACTGAATTAAGATCCTATGGGACTTCAAGATCCAGACTGACAAACAGGTGATGGCTAACCAACCAGACATTGTGTTGATCGACAAACAGCAGAAGAAGGCAGTAGTGATAGATGTGGCAATCCCAAGTGACAGCAACATCAAGAAGAAAGAACACGAGAAGCTTGAGAAATACCAAGGGCTGAAAGAGGAGCTAGAAAAGATGTGGAAAGTAAGAGCAGCAGTGGTGCCAGTGGTAACTGGAGCACTGGTCCTAGGAACAGCTAAGATACTGCGCAGAACCCTCAAACTCCCAGGCCTCTGGTAGAGGACCCGAGCTTGAGGATAACAGATACCACCCCACGAGGGGTGAGAAAACATTTTTTTTATTTTATTTTATATATATATATATATATATATATATATATGACTGAATGCTGACTGGTAGCTCTTTATTCTAGCTTTATCCATTAGTTGTGAGATTTGAAATCTACCAGATCAGAGAATTTAAGAAATAATGGATTAATGTGGTCATAGTAGCCTGAATTATTCTAATGGCTCTTTTCAGGACAATGCATAATGGTTTGAGTGATGTCCTGTAGGTGTTACCCCAGGCTTCAACACAATAGATGAGGTACGGTCAAATCAGTTAACAGCAGAAAATATTCTTCTATTCATTTCAGGACTGCCTAAGCTGTGTGTCTCTGTGATCCAAATCCACACTAAGTTCCAGAAAGTAGTTTGTCGTTATCAATGACATTTTCATATGTAGTAATTTAGGTCTTTACTAAAACCTTGGTAAAATGATCCTCCTCATTCCAAGTCAGATGCCAATCAAAGAACAAGCCGAACTTTTCTTTTGTTTAATCATGATAAAGGAGATTAATTAATTCCTTTGGAATAAAAAAATAACTAAAGGACTATAGAAGCACATGGAAAATGCTTGGAAGCTGAAGCGTATTTTCCTTATTAGCAAATATGGCTTCATTCACCCCTCTTTACAACCATCTGTCATTCTGTCCTAAAGCTGATTGCAAATCTGACCTGAAACTTCTTTAATAAAACAAATCAGATGGAGCTTGTTTCTCGTTCACTCTCAGAGCATCTTAGTCATTTAAGACAATATATAAACTTTGTAGAAAAATGTTTCTTAATGCAGCAACAGCCTAATATTCACATTTTAAAAATGTGGTAAAAGTGTCTGAAAGCGTTTTGTAAACTGAACTATACCAAAAATATTTGGATTTATTGTTAAACAAGTTTGGGGAAAGAGGACATTAATTTCATTTCATTTTCATTTGTGGTTGAAGAAAATCCTAATTTGTGTTTGTTTTCCTTTAGGTGAATGTCCCCAGCAGCCAAAGATTAAGAAGAATAAGAAATGAGTGACGTCTCGGAGCAGTTTAGAGACCAGATCTACCAAGAGAAAGTTGCTGAAACTTAAAAACACATCTTCACAAAAACCTGAACTGATCCTGATAGATTTATTTCCTTGTTATTTGGTGTTAATTTCTTTGCCTTTGCTTTCTGCTGCTTTTAGCTGAATGTGTCCAATATGCATATAAACATAAACGCTAATTTAAATGACTTGCTTTATAAATCAATTTTGGGAAAGATGCTTTTTTATTCTCCTCAGACTGTTGGGATATAAATGCTTTATCTATTACCTTATTAATACCAAACTGTCAGCATTTAAAGCTTTGTGGTGTTTTCATGAGTTGTGATGTTCTGATAAAATGATGAAAGTCAAAATTCTATTCAGTTTATTTCTATAGCTCCAATTCAACACACGTCATCTCAGGTCACTTTCCAGTTCACCAGATCATCCAGTCAGATTGATTCAAAGTTTTCTATCTAAGGAAAACCAGCTGATTGCATCGTCTCATTGACTCTTCAGCAATCCCTCACACTAGGCATGTTTATAGTGACAGTGGAGAGGAAAACCTCCCTTTTAACAGGAAGAAACCTCCAGCAGAACCAGGCTCAGTGTGAGCGGCCATCTGCTGAGGCCCACTGGGGTTCAAGGAGACAGAAGCAGACATAGAAAAAGCAGCTGTAAAAGGCGGCCCCGTCCAGTCAAAAGGACTTAGTTCTCTGTGTTTTGCAGAGCAGCTACAACATAAACAGCAATAAAGACGCCTGCAGTACGTCACTCTTAAAGGCAGCGATCTTTGGCAGTCCTTTGATAGACCCACCCTCAGACTGGAAGAAAATCTAAATTTGGATAAATCATTTTTTCTTAAGATAAGTGTTAGGGTTGTTAGGTTTCCCCAACTTTAACCTATAAAAAATTAAACAAAGACAGTGTGGGAATTTTCCTGAAATGCTTTGCAAAGGGGAGCACAGTATCAATCTCTGCATCTCCGCTTGGCTCAACACTTGTCAGGCTTTTTATTGAGCAGTCAACACATTACAACAGCAGGCGTTAGTTTCGATTACGCATTCTCTTAGACATAGCATGAACTTTTAAGATAGGGAACTTGCCTGGTTTCAGCATATGCTTTACACAAAGTGTCAGGGTTATGACTTTTCACTTCTCTGCTTCTCAAATGAAAACAGGAAAGCATTCTTGCAAAACATTTGACCGTCTTATGGCCTTCATATACTATTTCCAATGATGAGAGTAACATATAGAAAAACAAATGATTGAGAGCAATATAAAACATATACATGAATAAAATGATAAAAACAACAGAAATCATAATAACTCCAACATCTCCCTCCTTTTTTACATTTTATTCATAAGAGGTAACACATCTTACTTCAGGATTTCCACCACTTACTTTTTGCATTTTCGGTGGGTCCGTCACTCCGTTACCCCTTTTATTTTATTTTATAAAAAAAAAAAAAGCTGTTTCTTGCTCCAGAGGTTCAGCATCACGTAGCAACTGGAATTGAAGCATAGCATTTCCTATAACTCTATTAACCATTGACTTAATGCATGGAAACACACACATAGCAAAAAGGCAGTACAATATGAGAATCACAATAATTGGGCTTAGGATTTTAAGAATCAGTGCCACCATGGACCTGTGGTTAGCCATGTCCAGAAGTCCCACTGAGTTCCCTGATTATCACCACTCATGGCTCTCTGCAGACCGATAAGAGCATTCATAGCATCTTCAATATGAGTTTCATTTTCACTAGTAAGTACAACAGGTAGTTCCAAGCAAATACAAACACCACCTTGACTAGCAGTTAACTAGTCCAGAACCATTCTGTTTTGTAGCACCATCAGACGCATTTCACTTAGAATTTTATTTTGTGCTTTGTTCCCAAAAACACCTTTTTACACTTCAGTGAATCATTAAACAATGTTGCCACTCCTCTACCTTTCCTTTGCTGTCTGCTCTCGCAAAGAAAATTGTAGTTTGGAGGAGATGACTCCACTAGAATATGTGCTTCATTCAGTTCATGTAACCATGTTTCTGTTAAAAACATGGTTAAAACTTTGTTGATATCCACTGTGATATTTACCAGAGATTTCAGTATGTAGTCCATAGTCTATCCGAAGGGCATGTTTTCCCAAGCCGATGGATGGGATAGCTGAGTGCATGATCATATCACCTACTGTCCAGTATCGGAATTCAGCAGGAACATTGGACCCCCATATTGGATCATGGGGTTTGAAGTGTGATGACAGTCCAGCCTCCCTCTTTTTCCTGTGGTTATGTTCTGCATGCTGGATAGTCAGGAACATGGTGTAGTCAGAAACATAAATCTGGTGCACATGTACCTGACCAATTGTCTGGTAAGGAGGGGTAGACTTTGTTGCCTCCACACAAGTACCAGCCTCCTTCTACAGGGCAAGGGGGTGTGTCATATTGGGGCAAAAAGGGTTCAGCATTAGCAAATGTTACCCCCAAAGGATCAGAGTCATTGATTTTACTGAGACAGTTGGTGACTTCTCCGAGGTGCACGGATCCTTTTGTGCGGTTTTTAGAGACACAGAGAGGACGTTTCTTGTTGACAAAGACCTTAAAAGGTGTTGGGTAGAATTGTCTGGAAACACATATGTTGAACTGCAGCACTGGCAAGAGCCGCTCAGCGGGCACTCCAAGCCTCCAAGAGCCCTCTGAGGGTGCTCCAAGCCCCCTCGGAGGCTGTACCTGAGCTGCAGTGGGCGGCCCCTTCCGAGCCTGTTCCTGAGTCACAGTCGGCGGCCCCTTCCGAGCCTCTTCCTGAGTCACAGTCGGCGGCCCCCTCTGAGCCTGTTCCTGAGTCACAGTCGGCGGCCCCCTCTGAGCCTGTTCCTGAGTCACAGTCGGCGGCCCCTTCCGAGCCTCTTCCTGAGTCACAGTCGGCGGCCCCCTCTGAGCCTGTTCCTGAGTCACAGTCGGCGGCCCCCTCTGAGCCTGTTCCTGAGTCACAGTCGGCGGCCCCCTCTGAGCCTGTTCCTGAGTCACAGTGGGCGGCCCCCTCTGAGCCTGTTCCTGAGCCGCAGTGGGCGGCCCCTTCCGAGCCTGTTCCTGAGTCACAGTCGGCGGCCCCCTCTGAGCCTGTTCCTGAGCCGCAGAAATGGAGGCGGCGTCCTCCTCGGAGCTTCCTGCAGCAACGGAGACGTCGTCCTCTTCCGAGGTTCCTGCAGCAACAGAGACGTCGTCTTCCTCCGAGGTTCCTGCAGCAACAGAGACGTCGTCCTCCTGAGGCCCTCCTTCGTCGCCGGCCTCCTCCTGAGGCCCTCCTTCGTCGCCGGCCTCCTCCAGAGGCCCTCCTTCATCGCCTGACCCTCTCTTTGTCTCTGTCCCCTTTAAAAGCCTCTCTCTTCAATTCCTGTTTGCTGGATCCTCGTCTAACGTCTGTCTGCGTACCTCGTCTCTCCCTGGCTCCTAGAGTTTGGTTTTCCCCTAAAGTCTCCCTGGTTCTGGTTTGTCTGTTATTTCTTTTGGATTTTTGATTCCTGCCTCAGTTCCTGTAAACCTCATTAAATTCACCTCTGCCTACTTGCCTCTGCATTTGGGTCCTCCAAACCAACACCAAATCCTGACAATCATTGCGCATGGCATTGCAAACAGCAGCCCACTGAGGCTGTAAAGCTGTTATAACTGTTCCATTGAGATCTCCTTGGCCATAAGGAATAACTCCACTATTTTGATCTCTCCCTGTGTACTGGCTACCTATTCGTCATGACTAATTAAGGGAGAGCCTGTTTGCTCTCCCTTAATTAGTCATTCCTTTCACCTGTCATTTTTCCCTCCCTGCCTCAATTATAATTTATTCCTCTCACCTGTTTCCTCTGGTTTATATTTAGTTCAGCTTGAGCATTCAGTGCCAAATCATTACTTGTCTTTTTGTTAGTCTATCTGTTCAGTTTGATTTTATGGTTCATGTCCTGGATCCTAGCACCCAGTGGAAAGAGGGTTTTTGTGTTTGTCTCGTCTCCTGATTGTCCACTGTTCCTCCCCCACGGAGTCCTCTGGGTCCTTTGTCCTTTGGCTCATTATGTGGGGTTCTAAACCAGCTATATCGGGCATCCCCAAAGTCAGTCCTCGAGTGTCGCTGTCCTGCAGGTTTTAGAGGTTTCCAGCTCCAGCACAGCGGGTTTTAATTTAACGCTTACTTACATGCTGCAGGACAGCGGCCCTCCAGGACCGACGTTGGGGATGCCGGATCTACATATTTGGCTACAGAAGAGGCAAGTATGACTGACCAGGTCAAGGAAAGAGGGGGGCAAGACAACCTCTTAAAACCACCCATCACTTAAGCCATGCCTTTATATGTGAGTAAACAAAACAAACACTTTTGTCACGCCCCAAAATTGACATGCAGACCAGCCCACTGCTTCACGGCCCAAGGGGGGGGGGGGGGGGGGTGGGGGGTATGTGTCGACTGCTGGGCCGCTGACTGGACCAGACCTCAGCAGAGAGCCATGAGCCGCCCATCCTCAGCTGGAGGAGGGGGGCTGGGGGCCGGTAACAGAAATCCCAAGTCTCCCGGAAGTTCTGGGAGTCTCCTTGATATAGTTGTTCACAGATGCCTGCGATTTGGATAAATTATCCCGGATTTTAGACAATGCAAGGCGGTGTTTTTTTAATGCCTGTGCACTGGGAAAAAATCTAAATCTAGAAAAGTCTTTTTAAATTAAGAGACATTTTATCAGCGGAACAAGACAATTTACATTCAAAATAGGAAAACACAATTGCATTGTCTTATTTCTAGTGCATGTTATCTAATTTTAAGATTAAAAACACTCATTCCATTGTTAAACTATCTGATTTATCTTCTCAAATTAAGGGTAAATACACCTCAGTTAAGAAATTTTTACTTATTTCTAGGTTGTTTTCCACTGTTGGGATCTGGAGGCTTTGTCCATTTTCTCCACCAGAGGGCACACGAGATCTCCTGAGGGCATGAGCTGACTGCAACACCTGTCTTCCATCTGCTCATCAGGAAGTCCTATTTAAGGAGGAGGAGGGTAACACTTCCCTGCCAGAGTGTTTGCCTGTAATGGTACCAGCAAAACCTGAGCCAGCCTCTCAGATCTGTTTTCCCTGAATTTGTGAACCTGCCTGAACCTGTTTCTCTCTGCTTCTCAGATCCATTCCTGTCAGAAGACCTGAAATCCTGGAGAATATCTCTGTCTGGAATCTGCCTGCCTGCACTCAGTTCAGCCTCTGCCCTTGCCCTCAGTCCTCTGCCTGCCGACTAGCCTCTAGACCCTCAAGGTTCCCCCCCTGCTGATCAGTTCCACCTCGGAGCAGGTATTTACTCCTACATCTGTAAACTGCAGTTTCCCTGGAACTCCTCTAACTTCTCTGTCCTCCTTAGTGGTTATCCTGCCGTGACCAGTCTGACCAGTCCAGTTCCAGTTCTCATTTTTTGTAAATATTTGTAAATAAACCTTTAAACTTTTCCCCGCCTCAGAGAGTGTTTCTGCATGTGGGTTAGACACCTAAACCCCAACATGACATCCACTGAAGAATTACTTTAGGTCACATCACAGTTTTCTGTTAAAGGTTAAAGACCCTCTGAAAAATGTTCCCTCCTCCCCGTTGTTAAATGACAGCATGTTATTAGATGCAGGGCTCCACACTGCAAAAACGATCTAGAAATGAGTGAAATTGTCTTAAATGAAATGTATTTACCCTAAAGTTGAGTAGGTAAATGAGATGATCTGCCAATGGAATGGGTAGATAATAATGCACTTGAAATAAGACAAGGCAGTTTTTTTTTCATATTTTAAATGTAAATTGTCTTGTTCCATTGGCAAAGTGTCTCACTTACCTCCTCAATTCAAGAAAAAATGATTTATTGCAAGAACAAATGATTCATTTCGATTAAAATTTTTTGCAGTGCAGTAGCTGTACCTGCTCAGCACATGAAACCAGTGCCAACCAATCAGCTGGTCTGTGTAGCAATAAGATGGAAGAATATCAGCTCTATTCTGCTTTTGCCCTCAGCTAGAATTTATGATTAGAAAAATCATTGTGAGAAAAACTGCTCAACTGACCCTGATTGGTGAAGTTCTAAAGATTATGAACCAATTTATTCATGGCACAGTCTGGAAAATGTCCTCGTACATAGAAACACTCTGGGCCTGATTTTGAAAAGGTTTGTGTCTAGAAAAACACAGTAACTAACTGTCTTATCATTATGTAGCAGTTATCCCTGACCTTTGGTTTTATTGCTTGTAGCAAAGGTTGAGGAAATCAGAGCAGCAGTCGGAAAATAAAGCAGCGAGTCAGGACTGCAGGCTTCTAACAAAGAGGTAAACACAGTTTTATTTCAATATTTAAGATATTAAAACCCAGAGTTTCCTCTACATTTGGAATCATTTCACACAGACGTACATTTTTACACTGGATAATATCGATGTTTAGATAAGTCATTTATTCTTAAAATGAGTGCATTTGTTCTTGGATTGAGGAGGTAAAAGAGACATTTTGCCACTGGAACAAGACAATTTACACTTAAAATAAGAAAAAAAACTGCAATGTCTTATTTCAAGTGAATATTATCTAATTAGATATTATGCACATGTAGTAAGACAGTGTAGTTGTTTTTTCTTATTTTAAAAGTAAATTGTCTTGTTCCAGTGGCAAAATGTCTCTTTTACCTCCTCAATCCAAGAACAAATGCACTTATATTAAGAAAAATATATAAACATGTACTTTTCTAGACTATGATTTTTTTTTACAGTGAATTAAAAGAAAATCTAAATTTTCATTTTTTTCCTTAAAATAAGTGCATCTGTTCTTGAATTGAGGAGATAAAAGAGACATTTTACCAATGGAACAAAACAATTTACATTTAAAATAAGAAAGACATTGTCTTATTTCAAGTGCATTTTGTCTAAGAGTAAAAATCCTCATTCCATTGGCAAACTTTCTCATTTACCCACTCAAATTAAGGGTAGATAGACTTAATTTAAGACATTTTTACTTATTTCTAGAATGTTTTTGCAGTGTTTTACATGGTTCCTGTGATTTTGTGTTGACTTCAGCCTCAGAGCAGCTGACGCCTCACTCTAACATAACATGTTTAATTTTCTTCTCTAATCATCACAGATCTAAACAGCTTCCAACATGAACAGGTACAATATTCAAAATGTTTTTCTGTCTGCTTTTCTGTCACTTAGGCAATGGAAAAAAAAATGAAATTTAGATAAGTCCTTTTTTCTTCAAATAAGTGTATTTGTTCTTGGATTGAGGATTAAAAAGAAACATTTTGCCAATGTAACAAGACAATTTACACTTAAAATAAAAAAAACACAATTGCATTGTCTTATTTCAAGTCCATATTATCTAATTATCATATTTTAAGAATAAAAATACTCATTCCATTAGCAGACTACCTCATTTACCTACTCAAATTAAGGGTAAATCCACTTAATCTAAGAAATTTATACTTATTTCTAGATAATTTTTCCAGTGTGGTTACATTGTAAAAACGATATAGGAAAAGGTAAAAATGTCTTAAATTAAGTGCATTTACCCTTATTTGAGTAGGTAAGTGAGATAGTTTACCAATAGAATGAGTATTTTTACTCTTAAAATAAGATAATTAGATAAAATGCACTTGAAAGAAGACAATGCAATTGTCCTATTGCACTTACTTTAAGAAAAAGTGACTTATCTATATTTCGATTTCTTCCAGTGTACTTATTTTGACCACTCACCAAAAGGAGTTTGAAAAAAGATGGACATTGATTTATGAGGCTCGTCATTTTATATAATGAGTTCTTGTCTGAAGTTGTGGATTTTTAGCTTCTCCGATAATCGGTCTCAGTTCTTCAGTTGGTTAATCTTATATGTCCAAATAGAATAGAATAGAATAGAATAAAAATCTTCTTATTGTGACACAATGGGGAAATTCTGGTGTTTACAGCAGCTAAAAGATTATAGAAAAAAAATGGTCACACACACTACAAAACATCTAAATCTAGATAAGTCATTTTTTTCTTAAAATAAGCAGAGATGGGAAGTAACAAGTACAAATACTTCGTTACTGTACTCAAGTAGATTTTTCTGATATTTTTACTTTACTTTACTACTTATTTTTATGGTGACTTTTTACTTCTACTCCTTACATTTTTACACAAATATCTGTACTTTCTACTCCTTACATTTAAAAAAATTGGCTCGTTACTTTAGTTTTGAATCATTTCAATGGAGTTACCGTTATTATTTTTCACGTCATCAATTCCAAATTCAGTCTAATTGGATGGGAATCTACGTTGCATTTGACGCACCACTACAAGATGAATCGACAGATTCGGCGGGATTCATTGGCGGCAAATCATTGCAGCTTGGTGGCGGTGGCGTTAGCATAGTAGCATGGACGACGAGATGATTGAAAATGAACACAACGGAGATCTAGTCCTATTGGCAGACATCCATTTAAAATGTAGGCAACGGCATGAAAAAAGTGGTTTCTACTTTTACTTTTATACTTTGAGTAAATTTACAAGCCTGTACTTTGTTACTTTTACTTGAGTAAAGAAGTTTAATCAGTACTTCCACTTTTACCAGAGTATTTCTTAACACAAGTATCTGTACTTTTACTCAAGTACGGAAAGTGAGTACTTTTGCCATCTCTGAAAATAAGTGCATTTGTCTTGAATTGAGGAGGCAAGTGAGATACTTTGCTAATGGAACAAGACAATTTACATTTAACATAAGAGAAAATAATTGCATTGTCTTATTTCAAGAACACATTATCTAATTATCTTATATCAAGAATAAAAATACTAATTCCATTGGCAGATTTTTTTATTTACCTACTCAAATTAAGGTAAATACACTTAATCTAAGAAAATTTACTTATTTCTAGATCGTTTTTGCAGTGCAAGTGTGGACATTAGAAAGTTGTATAAGAATAACATAATAGTGATGAGTTCACTAGAAAACGATCTAGAAATAAATAAATAAAAAATCTTAAATAATGTGTATTAACTCGTAATTTGAGTAGGTAAATAAGATTGCCAATAGAATGAGTGTTTTTACTATCAAAATAAGATATTTAGATAAAATGTAGTTGAAAATGCAATAGTGTTTTCTTATTTTAAATGTAAATTGCTTTGCTCCAATGGCAAAATATCTCCTTTATCTCCTCAATTCAAGAACAAATTAACTTATTCTGAGAAAAAATTACTTATCTAGGTTTTGATTTATTTTGAAGTACCAGGTGATGATATAAAATTATATATTGAACAAAGCTCTGTGTCCAAATTCTAACCGACTTGTTAAATAGAATTGATGTTTTTCCTTAACTTCATGCTAGACACTGTTTGGAACATGGTAAACTAAAAACAACAAAAACAAAATCCAGTAGGTTTAGATTTTAAACTCTTTTATGGTCCGTTCCAGTAAATCCAGTTGTGCAATCGTTTCCAGTACAAAGCTCATTGTTCTGATTACGACTGTTTCCTGAAAGAGAGCAATAAATGTTTAATGATTCATGCTCAACGACTTTGCTCTGGAATTTCATAAACTCATCATACAGCAGCAGCCACTCAAAATGTCCCCACTTTCTTTGATGTGGTCCCTCTTCAGTTCCTTTTTAAATATCAATCTTTGCACTAGAATATTATTTCTGTCATGATTTGAGGACATTAAGATCCAATGGAAGCGCCATCTCCTGGTCAGGGCCTGTAATTCAGCTACAGATTTATATTATGCTGCATAAAACTCAGCTGATTGATATTTTTTCTGCATCAGGTCTGCAAAGAAAAAAGGAGAGCCTCCTGAGCCCAGCAGTATGTCTGTAATGAGCGATCACTCTGCAGATTATCCTCTGAACTTTAAAGCCAAGCGGGACCTTTTTAAAACAAGGTAAGGAACATTTCTTTCATTGGATTCACTTTATAGATTTATCTTCTGCTTTCTGTACATCCTAATTCTGCTTTTTTAGGGTTTCCTCCCACAAATCTCTTGAGAGTAGACGCCCCTCAGACTCTAGCTCTGTTTCCATGAGAAGTGACCAATCTGCCGGTCATCCTTTAAACTTTAAAAGAGCTGACTCGTTCAGCACAAGGTGAAGGTTCATATATGCTTTTATGAACAAAAGGACCATAATTTTTACAGAACGTCTTCAGATCTTGTTTCTATCTTCTTTCAGTTCGAGCTCCAAAGTTTTCTCTGCGAGCGTCGCAGAGACGAGACGTGGCTCAGATTCTAGCTGTGTTTCCATGAAAAGTCACCAATCTGCTGGTCATCCTTTAAACTTTAAAAATGGACGAGAGGCTTTGGAAACAAGGTGAGCATTTACACCCATAAAGCCTAAAATATGGTCATATCTACACTACATCCAGGTCTACAGATCTAGGGTCAGGAAAAAAAAACTCCTCAGTACACCTCACATTCTACAAAAAAAATGTCTAGACCTATAACATAAGGTTGGAGCTAGAGAGATATATTTAGGAAAAACAGATGAAATCCTAAAGTATCCAGAATGATAGCATGATTATTTGCACAAATCATTAACTAAACTCACATAGAGTTATCCCTTTAAGATTCTGTTCTCACTCTCCTTGTTTTCCAGCTGCAATAACTTTTCCAAGAAAACATCAGAGAAGAGACGTGGCTCAGATTCTAGCTCTGTTTCCATGAAAAGTGACCAATCTGCTGGTCATCCTTTAAACTTCAAAGATGAACGAGAAGCATTGGAAACAAGGTAAAAGTTTACATGCATGGTGCAGAAAAATGATGCAGTAGCTGGTGGTCATCTTCTATGCCATTATTAAATCTGTACATCAATCACTGTCTAATTTACCTAGACTACATATAAGTACAGGTCCACATACAATAAAAAATTTGGTCAAAAGCGAGGCTAGTTTTTGCTGACCTTCCCACAATCCAGGGCTTGTAGGTCTGGATTCAGTAAAAAAGAGACCTATCATCTCAGCAGACCTCACATTCTGGAAACAAACTGTTTAGACTGTTTAACCCTAAGATTGGAGCTACAGAGTATTATTGAGATAAAAACAACTGCCACATAAACAGTGCCATCGTAAAAAGGTAGCACCCAGATTAATAGGAGGATTGCACCAATCATTTATTAAAACCATCTTACAATGATTAACCTCTTAAAAAACCTCTTAAGATCGTGTTTTCTTACTCCTTTTTTTCCAGCTCAGATAATGTTTCCAAGAAAACATCAGAGAAGAGACATGGCTCAGATTCTAGCTCTGTTTCCATGAAAAGTGACCAATCTGCTGGTCATCCTTTAAACTTCAAAGAAGGACGAGAAGCACTGGAAACAAGGTAAAAGTTGACATCTGGGATCTCTGAAATGTAACCTGATGTGATCTTTTCCACCATCACTGAGACCAAGGCTGTGTCCAAACGTCCGCCCCATCCCCATATAGAGCACAATATAGTGGTTACGCCAGAAGGTCTAGCAGGTGAAAAAGAAGTGGACTTGAAAGTTCCCACAATTCACCTTGAAATGCAGAGATCATCCATGGTCACTAGACGAACGGGTATAACGCAGATTGCTTTGCGAGAGTTCTCCCTGCAAGGCATCATGGGATTTGTTGTAATGCCAACAAATAAAGATGGCGCAGGCACCATGCAGAGAGATGGAGTTACAATCCTCTGTCTGAATGGTCAGTTACAGTAGCAGCGATTCAAAATGGCAATACCCAATCAAACACCAGCAGAATGTCAGCCAACTTCCAGCCACTGGACGGACCCCCTTCTTCTCCTTGGCGAGCATATTTTTTTACTCTGACTCCACCCTTTCCATGAATTACAGGGTCTGACTGTCATGTTTGGATTTATATGTCTAACCCACATGCAGAACACTCGGAGGCAGATGAAAAGTTCAAAGGTTTATTAACAATAAATGTACAATGATATGAACAGGCCCAAGAGGGGGCTTGACTGGTCACGAGTGGTTCACCGCTGAGGAGGACAGAGAGATTAGTGAAGGTCCAGGTATATTGCAGGTTGTCAATGTTCAGGTCTATACCTGTTCTGGAGTGGAGCAGAGCTGCAGAGGGAGGGAACCTTTAGGGGTCCAGAGGTAGTCGGCAGGCTGAGGGCTGAGGCGGAGGCAGAGCTTACTAAGTGTTGCAGGCAGATCTCAGACTGAGTTTCCTTCCAATTTATCTTCTGAGAGCGGGAAGGCAGATACTGACTGAGGCAGCTCTCCAGAGTTCTACTGAGAACAGACAGGCAGATACCGGCAGAGTAAACTCTCCAGAGTTTCAGGTATTCAGGCAGGATCAACCTGTGAGGCAGAGAGGAGAAAACGGGATCAGGCTAAGTTCACAAAAAGTCAGAGAACACAGACAGGCAGGTTGGCTCAGGCTTTGCTAACCATTACTGGCAAACACTCTGGCACTGGAGTGAAGCCCTCCGCCTCCTTAAGTACGGATCTCCCGATGAGCAGATGGAAAACAGGTGGTGCGGTCGGCTCATGCTCCAGGAGATCTCGTGCGCCCTCTGGTGGAGAACACTGACCTGGAGATGGCGCTTCTCTTTAGATCCTAATGTCCACAAATCATGACAGAAATAATATTTTAGTACAAAGATTGATGTTTAAAAAAGAATTGTAGTGGACCAGCCAAGGACCCATCAAAGAAAATGGGGAAATTTTAAATGGCTACTGCTGTAAGTGGGTTCACTCTAAAGTTCACTATATATAGTGATTAAGGGATTTAGGGATTAGGGCAGACATTCGGACACAGCTAAAGATTCCCTTTGTCTTTATCTTCATTGTTTCTTCCAGTTTTCCACAAAGGAAAGAAACGTCACTTGACTGTGTTTCCATGAGGAGTGATCAATCCAAGGATTACCCTCCTAACATCAAAGATGGGTGTGTACCTCACAAATTACCCCCAAAAACATCAGAATTTAAAACCGTCCATAAAGATCTTAACCCTCTGTGATTATGTTTGTTTTTTTGTTGTGATTCTACCTCAGAGTGGACGAGCAGAGGACAGAAATGCTCAGTGATCGGTCTGCAAACCAAGATCCTTCGGAGCTGACGCAAATTTTTAAGGTTTCTATTGAACATTGCACACCGTCGAATAATTAAACGTCTGTTCCACACCGACTAATAATGAGTAAATATCTTGTAATTGTGGCAGTATATTCAGTTATTTTGTAGCTTTATATGGATGATGATTAACTTTCTGTTAACAATTAACAGAAAACTGTCAAAGCAGAATAGAGTAGGTCTGCACTTTCATAAAACAAACACCCAAGAAAGCTCCCAACTGCTGGAGGGAAATTAAACCTGCCAAGTGCTGGAGGACCACAGAAAACTGATGAATACAGAGTTTTTTGTCAAGGAAATGGACCAAACTCAAATGTCCCTGACCTGAAAACCCCTCCATGCCAATCTACCATCCATCATGTTTCAAATGCTCCATCATTATCTTTGTCCCCTAGAAAGAAAGCAGGAGATGCAAACCCGTTAAATCTTCTGCACAGTAAGCAGAAATGAATGGATGTCAGTGGACCATGAGGCCAGTCACACTGGTCATTTGGGAAGCACACTGTGAAATGAGGAAGACTTTTGAAGACCACAAAGTTTAGATCTGGGACAGAGAGGACAAAGTGGTTTAAAAAAAAGGGTAAAAGTATCCATATTTCTCAAAAGGGAAAAGAAAACTCTGAACGCAGAAAAGTTTTGGTGTTACAGCTCCATAGCTCTAACAGCAAATCCAATTACTGAACTTACACCGAACTCCAATAACCCTGCAGAATAAGGCATGGGTCTTTGACTTGAATGAGACTTGAAAGAGTCATGGAGGATTTGCCTCTAAAACAGCTTTACTCCAACTCCAATAGACAAAAGCTCAACAGTGTATTGGAATGGGTCTGTGAGTAAGGAAGAAGCTAGGTAGTGGATGTGTCATGGATTTTGTTTTAAGTTGTTTTACCCACATACAGAACATTCAGGAGGGGGGAGGGTGAGTTGGGTCCAGGAAATCCTGTGAGTCTTCAAACTAACAGAGTTTGTCATGAAAGTGAATGAATCCAGGGGAGCACAGAGGAGAGCGGATCAGGTTGAACGAAGCAGTGACCTTAAAGGTGCTCTGGGCTGTCAGCTGGGAAAATCTTTGTAGATGTCTGAAGAACTTTGTTTGTAGATGTTTGAAGAAGTTTTTTTTTCAGGAGCTTGAACCTCAGGAGCATTAGTCGTTAGAGAAGCAAAGGAGAGAACTGGTTAAAAGGTTTCTAGGAAAGAAACAAGGGCAAGGAGTAACAACAAATGTGTTGCTCTGGAGAGCTGGCACTAGAGAGCTGGCAGCAGGATCCTTAAGTAGTCCACTGCTTGATGGAGAACAGGTGAAACAATCAACTTGCCACTTAGGGGGAAATTGCTTGTGAAGCCCCTCTGGAGGAGAAGCCGAATGCTGAGTTTGAATTCAGCAGCTGCATTCTTCGAAGGCCAGATTCGTTTGCAGATTACGTCATAGTGCTGCACCATGTTGGGATGGGAAGACTCCTCGTCATGTGGCATACAAATGCAGCCTTCTTTTTGCCCATTTTGAAGGAGGGGTCCAGTGTATCCTACGTAGCCTTGGGTATCCTCGGATTCACTGTCAATGCTGAAGCTCCTCAAAAATCTTATTACCACCAAGAACAATCCATTTTTTGCCTGCTTTGTGTGTCAACTGCAATGGTTGCTAGGCGACAGAGAGTAGGAGCGGTGAAAGCCAAAGAAGGCTGGACCTGTTTAAATCCATGGCCAAACTCTTTCGGCCTTGTTTTTTTCACAGACCTCAAAAAAATCCAGTCCAGGTAGGCCGGGGGGCTTGGAGTATGCAGTGGCTGAAATGGAACACACGCAAAATCTTGTTAAATACAGGAAACTCCCATAATCCAACAGGAAGCAGTATGCAAGCCAATTCAGTTAGGATAGGGACCTCCTGACGTTCTTAGCCACCATTGGGAGCTGTGCCATGTCTCAAAATCCTTTGTGTGACAGGACTCATAGGCTGATTCCACCACACAGGTTTAATTTCTTCAAATTTACTCTGAGTGAACATACAAATGCATACACCTTCAAATGTTTTCAGTTTTATGACAGAGAGTATGGGCTTAAAGGGGTTGGGTGCAATGTGTGATGGGTGGCAGTCGAGGTCTGGGACCTTGGGGTTCTGATCCAGGTTGGACTCCACCAAGGTTGCCCTTTGTCACCAATTCTCTTCATAACTTTTATGGACAGAATTTCTAGGCGCAGCCAAGGTGTTGAGGGAATCCATCTTGGTGGCCTTAGAATTGCGTCTCTGTTATTTGCAGATGATGTGGTTCTATTGACTTGATCAGGGCGTGATCTACAGCTCTCGCTGGAGCGGTTCACAGCAGAGTGTGAAGCAATGAGATTTCAGTGCCTCCAAATCTGAAACCATGGTCTTGATCAGGAAAGGGGTAGAGTGCCTTCTCCGTGTTGGGGAGGATATACTGCCCCTAGTGGAGGAGTTTAAGTATCTTGGGTCTAGTTCACAAATGAGGGGAAGATGGAGCGGGAGATTGACAGGGGGATTGCTGCAGCATCTGCTGTGAAGCGTGCGCTGTACCGGTCTGTTGTAGTGAAGAGAGAGCTGAGCCAAAAAGCAAAGCTCTCGATTTACCGGTCGATCTACGTTCCTACCCTCATCTATGGTCATGAGCTTTGGGTCATGACCGAAAGAACGAGATCCCGGATCCAAGCGGCTGAAATGAGTTTTCTCCATAGTGTGTCAAGGCTCTCTCTTAGAGATAGGGTGAGGAGCTCAGTCATCCGGGGAGGACTCATAGTAGAGCCGCTGCTCCTCCACATCGAGTCGAGCCAATTGAGGTGGCTCTGGCATCTGGTTAGGATGCCTCCAGGATGTCTCCCTGGTGAGGTGGTCCAGGCACGTCCCACCTGGAGGAGGCCCAGGGGGAGACCCAGTGCACGCTGAAGGGACTATGTTTTTCAGCAGGCCTGGGAGTGCCTCGGGATTCCTCCGGAGGAGCTGGCCCAAGTGGCTGAATGTCTGGGCCTTCCCGACCCTGGATAAACGGAAGAAGATGGATGGATGGATGGATGGATCCATCCATCTCAATCATAAACCTAAAGGTTGTTTGCATCCATCACAGCTGTTTGGAGGACCTTTCCAACCCTGGATAGTAATCCCTAAAAGGTGAAGGGACGAGAGTTAGGTGCAGGCACTATAGGAGCAAAAAGTTAAGGTATTTGTAAGTACTGAGTTGGTGTTGAAACATTATCATAAAAACTGAGCTGATTTAAGGCCGTTTGTGGAAGTAGATAGAATTATCGGTTGGACTGCTGGTGCAATGCAATCCAAACCACATGGCTGAAACCACAACTTACCAGCTCATGACTAGACTAGAAATTCCAAAGTAGAAATGACAGTAGAAAAAAACAGAACAAAGAACATAGCAGTACAAGTCTAAACACAATAAAAATTAGGTCTGCAGAGGAGATAACTATGGTTGACCTACTTGCCATTCATGCATTTTTGCAAACAATGCACCTAAAAGCAGATCCCACACATTCTGGACACAAAAAAAAGACTGCCACACTAAGGTCTAAAATTGCTTAAGCTAGCAAACTTGTTTATTTGTACTTGGAAATAATATTAAATTCCTGGTTTGTGTCCAGAAACTTGGCAAATAAAAATGATATGGAATTGTCCCACTATGCCACCCGCCCTTTCTTCAATATTGGATTTATTTTTTGGGTGTACCTAACTTACATTATATCGTTTCAGGAGCTGGAGAACAATATTGTTGACTTTGTCAAGAATGAGCTGAAGAAGTTCCAGACTTCACTGCATCCAGATCCTTCACAACAGTTAAACAAGGTCAAGAAGGATGAGGAGGTTCTGCGGGGTGAAGATGAAGCCCAGAGGAGCACAAAGGAAGCTTTTTTAAATATCACACTGTACTTTCTGAAGTGCATGAAACAGGAGCAGCTTGCTGACTTACTGTACAGCAGTAAGTCAAAGATGCAAAGATGTATCACCTTTAGTGTTTTATTTTGCACTTTCTTTAATTGTCTTTGCCATTTCAGAAATATTTGCTCCACTCTGTATAAACAAACTTAAATCCAACCTAAAGAAGAAGTTTGAGAGTGTGTTTGAGGGGATCGCTAAAGCGGGAAGTCCAACCCTTCTGAACCAGATCTACACAGAGCTCTACATCACAGAGGGAGGGACTGGGGAGGTCAATGATGAACATGAGATCAGACAGATTGAAACAGCATCCAGGAAACCAACCAGACCAGAAACAACAATAAAAGAGGCAGACATCTTTAAAGTCCCACCTGGAAGAGATCAACCAGTCAGAACAGTGATGACTAAGGGAGTGGCTGGCATTGGGAAAACAGTCTTAACACAGAAGTTCACTCTGGACTGGGCTGAAGGCAAATCCAATCAGAACATCCAGTTCATATTTCCATTCACTTTCAGAGAGCTGAATGTTGTAAAAAATAAAAAGTTCAGCTTGGTGAAACTTGTTCATTATTTCTTTGCTGAAACCAAAGAGGCAGGAATCCAAAGGTTTGACAAGTTCCAGGTTCTGATCATCTTAGATGGTCTGGATGAGAGTCGACTTCCTCTGGACTTCCACAACAAGGAGATCCTGACTGACGTTACAGAGTCCACCTCAGTGGATGTTCTGCTGACGAACCTCATCAGGGGGAAACTGCTTCCCTCTGCTCTCCTCTGGATAACCACACGGCCTGCAGCAGCCAATCAGATCCCTCCTGAATGTGTCAGCATGGTGACAGAGGTCAGAGGGTTCACTGACCCACAGAAGGAGCAGTACTTCAAGAAGAGATTCAGAGAAAAGAAAGAGAACAAAAGGATAATTTCCCACATAAAGACATCCAGAAGCATTCACATCATGTGCCACATCCCGGTCTTCTGCTGGATCACTGCTAAGGTTCTGGAGGATGTTCTGAAGGCCAAAGAGAAAGCTGAGCTGCCAAACACCCTGACTGAGATGTACATCCACTTCTTGGTGGTTCAGACGAAAATAAAGAAAGTCAAATATGATCGAGGGTCTGAGACAGATCCACACTGGAGTCCAGAGAGCCAGGAGATGATTAAGTCTTTAGGAAAACTGGCCTTTGATCAGCTGCAGAAAGGAAACCTGATCTTCTATGAATCCGACCTGATAGAATGTGGCATCAACATCAGAGCAGCCTCAGTTTACTCAGGAGTTTTAACACAGATCTTTAAAGAGGAGACAGGTCTGTATGAGGAGAGCGTTTTCTGTTTCATCCATCTGAGTGTCCAAGAGTTTCTTGCTGCTTTGCATATCCGCCTGCAGATCTCCAAGAAGGACGCTGACTTGCCAAAAGAACAAAAGACTACCTTTAATATCTCCAAAACAAGAAAAGGTGTTACTCCACTGGGGAACTTCTACCAGACTGCTGTTGATGAGGCTCTGCAGAGTAAAAATGGACATCTGGATTTGTTCCTTCGCTTTCTCTTAGGGCTCTCCCTGGAAAGCAATCAGAAGTTACTAAAAGGTATTTTGTCATGGATAGGAAGCAATTCTGAGCCCAACCAGGAAACGATTGCCTACATCAAGAAGAAGATTGAAACCTGCCCATCTACAGAGAAGTGCATTAATCTCTTCCATTGTCTGAACGAACTGAAGGATGATTCTCTAGTGAAGGAAATACAAATGTTCCTGAAATCAGGAAATCTGTCTCAACAAGAGCTTTCCCCCACCCAGTGGTCAGCTCTTGTCTTCATCTTGCTGTCGTCAGAAAAAGATCTGGACGTCTTTGACCTAAAGAAGTACTCTGCCTCCGAGAATTATCTTTTGAACCTACTCCCAGTCCTCAAGGCATCTAATAAAGCTCTGTAAGTTTGCACATTTCAAACTGTTAGAATGATGGGAAAAGCATAATGCATTCTGTTTTGTATTTTTCTCCTTTTTTAGCTTGGATGGTTGTCACCTCTCAGAGAAAAGCTGTGAAGCTCTTGCCTCAGTCCTCAGCTCGAAGTTCTGCTATCTGAAAGAGTTGGATTTAAGTAACAACGACCTTAAGGATTCAGGAGTGAAGCAGCTGTGCATTGGACTGCAGAGTCCACATTGTAAACTAGAAACTCTCAGGTCAGCCAAAATAACACAAATATAGAAAATCTCTTTAACCTGTTGATGGCTAATGCAGCAACCTTCAACAGACTTTGTATGTTATGCAAACAGTCTAGATCACATGTGTTTCCCTCCAATGCCAGTTATTACACATTCAGAGCAGACCTAGGAACCTTTGACAAGCACTTGTTTCTGGCACGACTGATCTCTGAGGGTGTCAGGATTGGTTAATGTTTAGCCCAATTCCAAACCGGCCCCTAAACACTAACTCTCCGTGTGCACGTCCTCACGGAGGGTCCTACACATTAAGTGCCGTCCCAAACCGTGTAATGGGTAGGGCCAGTCGACCATTCAGCCCTTAAATAATGGGTCTGCATCAGTGCAGACTGTCTGGAATTCGGAAGGAGGTGTAACAGGGATTCTTGTGGTGGAGGAAACACGTTTCTCCAAATATACAGTGGGGCAAAAAGTATTTAGTCAGCCACCAATAGTGCAAGTTCTCCCACTTAAAAAGATGAGCGAGGCCGGTAATTTTCATCATAGATATACCTCAACTATGAGAGACAAAATGAGAAAAAAAAATCCAGAAAATCACATTGTCTGATTTTTAAAGAATTTATTTGCAAAATATGGTGGAAAATAAGTATTTGGTCAGTTACAAACAAGCAAGATTTCTGGCTCTCACAGACCTGTAACTTCTTCTGTAAGAGGCTCCTCTGTCCTCCACTCGTTACCTTCATTAATGGCACCTGTTTGAACCCGTTATCAGTATAAAAGACACCTGTCCACAACCTCAAACAGTCACACTCTAAACTCCACCATGGCCAAAACTAAAGAGCTGTCAAAGGACACCCGAAACAAAATGATAGACCTGCACCAGGCTGGGAAGTCTGAATCTGCAATAGGTAAACAGCTTGGTGTGAAGAAATCAACTGTGGGATCAATTATTAGAAAATGGAAAACATACAAGACCACTGATAATCTTCCTCGATCTGGGGCTCCACGCAAGATCTCACCCCGTGGGGTCAAAATGATCACAAGAACGGTGAGTAAAAATCCCAGAACCACACGGGGGGACCTAGTGAATGACCTGCAGAGAGCTGGGACCAAAGTAACAAAGGCTACCATCAGTAACACACTACGCCGCCAGGGACTCAAATCCTGCAGTGCCAGACGTGTCCCCCTGCTTAAGCCAGTACATGTCAAGGCCCGTCTCAAGTTTGCTAGAGAGCATTTGGATGATCCAGACGATGACTGGGAGAATATCATATGGTCAGATGAAACCAACATAGAACTTTTTGGTAAAAACTCTACTCGTCGTGTTTGGAGGAGAGAGAATGCTGAGTTGCATCCAAAGAACACCATACCTACAGTGAAGCATGGGGGTGGAAACATCATGCTTTGGGGCTGTTTATCTGCTAAGGGACCAGGACGACTGATCCGTGTGAATGAAAGAATGAATGGGGCCATGTATCGTCAAATTTTGAGTGAAAACCTCCTTCCATCAGCAAGGGCATTGAAGATGAAACGTGGCTGGGTCTTTCAGCATGACAATGATCCCAAACACACCGCCCGGGTAACGAAGGAGTGGCTTCGTAAGAAGCATTTCAAGGTCCTGGAGTGGCCTAGCCAGTCTCCAGATCTCAACCCCATAGAAAATCTTTGGAGGGAGTTGAAAGTCCGTGTTGCCCAGCGACAGCCCCAGAACATCACTGCTCTAGAGGAGATCTGCATGGAGGAATGGGCCAAAATACCAGCAACAGTGTTTGAAAACCTTGGTAAGACTTACAGAAAACGTTTGATCTCTGTCATTGCCAACAAAGGGTATATAACAAAGTATTGAGATGAACTTTTGTTATTGACCAAATACTTATTTTCCACCATATTTTGCAAATAAATTCTTTAAAAATCAGACAATGGGATTTTCTGGATTTTTTTTTCTCATTTTGTCTCTCATAATTGAGGTATAACTATGATGAAAATTACCGGCCTCTCTCATCTTTTTAAGTGGGAGAACTTGCACTATTGGTGGCTGACTAAATATTTTTTTGCCCCACTGTAAGTAGAGCTGGTTTGCTGCATCTTCATCACACTGACAGAAAATCACAAGTTAGGTAAATGAAAAAAAACTTAATTCCAAAAAGGAAGGTCCTCTATGAATAGTTTTATTTGACCGTATACGTTTGTGTTTCCATAGCAATGACTCCTTTCCTTTTCCATTGGATGAAAGAGGTCATCCCATTCTCATTAATACCCCCCAACTTCAATCACAGCTGCGAGTGAGACTTCATTGGGAGTGACACTTGAAAGTTGAGGGTTAGGGGGTGGTTTGGGATTCAGTCTAAAACTAAGAATTCAAAACTGATATAAATTTTGACAACAACACAGAATAACATAAAATAAAGCATAACTGAGAACCCAAAATGAAAACTTACTCTTTAAGCCCTGAGGGTCTTAGGAGCACTTTCCACCTGAAATTACATATTTGGATTAAAGCAAGTACAGCTCCCAAACTATAAATTGTAAATACAGTTGTTTGTATTTGTGTGACAGAAAGGCATTGAGGAATATTTTTCAGGTGGAACCACTATTTTAAATGTCCATGTCTGATTTATAGGTGATTAAACAAAGAGAAAATAAACGCTGCAAAACATCATGAAAGCCCAGTGTGGAGTAAAAATGAGCACCGGGAGATAATTTGCAAGGAAGAAAAAGTTTTATTCCGCTCTTTAGAGGAGAACGACACAGAACAGCTAAAGACAGCTCCCTGTGTGACTCTGACTAGGTCCTGCCCCACCTTTGCATTATAAAGACTCCTTACACACGAACATTGAGTCTTTCCAAGAGAAACACTTCATCAAAAGACATAAATATATGTTCAGATAAACATTTCAGACAACTGTTTTCGTTCACACCAGAGACAGGACGTGAGGATCTTAAACACAATAAGGACCTGTTTATCTATGTTTCCCCCTTATCTAACCTAGGGAGGAAACTCCTTTTCAAACCTCCTTCCTTCCCCTACATCTCAGCATAAAGAATGGAACAATAGCTTCTAACTAATCACCATTATTCAGCAAGAAAGAACGGCACACTTTAATATTTAACTTTACTAACATTCAAGGAAAAACCACAAGTCACACCAGACTTTGTAGATCCACATCTTGATTATAACTAAGACGAATTTGGACTGAATAATTGAAGCATATTTGTTGCACAAATGTTTTAGTGGGCAGTGTGCTGGGAGGACATGGGATTTTGGTGGCCAAATTGTGCCAAATGCATTTTTCTACTCATAAAAGGGAATCTGGCCAGAAAAATGAGCTGATTTACATTATTGGAGACCTTCTGCATAGGGTAAAGCATCAAGATTTAGCAGTTTCATTGAACTCTACCAATAATATCACCAAACCGAATAGAAAATTAGAATAACAGAGCAAGCTTATGTGACACGTGCCGATTACATCACCTGAAATAGTTGCATGATTACCTCCAACCCCTCCTTGGAAAGATCTGAGCCTCTAGTTTCCAATGATGGCGGCCATTAGGGGGCGGGGCTAAAAATGAATACCTGCTGTTGCATTACTAATCTAAGGTGGAATTTTAAATCTCATTGTATTTGTTTACACAGCTATAAAACAAAAATTATTTGTGAAAAAAAATTTTTTTGAAAGATGTTTTACAAAATTTAAAAGGTGTGTGGATGAAACACCACGTGACTGTGTTTTGGACATTTCTATAAATAGATAAACATGAGCAGGTGTCAGTTGGGCCCTGTACCGGGACTGTTGGGCTCAAGGGGGTAAACAGAACCAAAAAAAAACGTGTATGTTATCATTGATAACTGTTCTCACAAATCTGCAGTAAACCGGAATTTCTATATATTTTTGTGCAAAAATCTGATTAATAATCTTAATGTAGAAACTACCCTAAAATGTATATACATGTGTATAAATTCAGGCACCAAGGGGTTAAATACATGTCTTATACATATACCATAAGTCTTATGTTGGCCTGATGCTGTTTTTACAGGATGTCAGGTTGCCTAATCACAGAGGAAGGCATTGTTTCAATTGCCTCAGCACTTACCTCCAACCCTTATTATCTAAAAGAGTTGGACCTGAGCTTCAATCATCCAGGAGAAGCAGGGATGAAGCTCCTTTCACATTTGAGACTGGAGACACTCAGGTATGTAAAGATTTCTGTAGCCACAAGAGACGGTGGTCTGAAAGCTAAGGACACCGACGTTCTACACCCTCATTTGCAATCATGCTTTAAACACTTTAACTCATTAAGCACCCATTGTTTTTCATTATTCTATAGAATGCAGTAGTTAATATGAGTTCCATGCTTTGCAGCTATAGAAACTAAAATCCAGGTTGCTGATGAAGATTCTCAGTCATCCAGGTCACAGTCATTCCGTAAAAGTTCAAAAAATATCCACTGGACTTGGTTTCCAACATTTGAAGACGTTTCTCCACCTCTCCAGGAAGCTTTCTCAATTCAAATGTCTGGATCCGCAGTGAGTTTGAGTCTTATATGGACAAAGCCTTGTATTGCTTGGAAACATGCAAATGGTAACCGATGAATGGGTCGTTTGGTTCCACTGTTAGCCTGTGATATCTGAAACCTGTCTGATTCTGAAGGTCGGTCATTAAGGGGGGGACGCATGGCCCAACACAGAAGAGCGGCCTCAATTAATCCCAAAGGGAAATTAAATAAATATACAAAGAAGAAGGAAAAGCGAACACAACAGTTCTGTTAGCTCTACGCCTGCCGAAGACACAGACGTCCATCCCCGTGAACACTGGGACGCAACTCAATGGGAAAGGAAAGGATTCTGGTTTCAACCGTTGCGTATATTAGCTGCGACATATGAATCAAGATGTTATGAACGAAAACATTTGATTGACAGATGACCGTTGATATATGATTGGCCGAATTTAGGTGTTCAGGCTGACGTATAACTAACTGGCCTGCAGAAGATATTGAAGAAGAAAGAAAGGAGATTTTAAGACAGCATTTTTTTTAATACAAATTTTCTAACTTTTGTGACAATATCGTCTGATAAAGAGTACATTTATAGATATATTTAAGCCAGAATGATTTGACATTGAACTATGATTTCCCTACGCCTTTAAACACCCTGTTGGGAGAAGCTACACCTCTGTAGGAGGGTCTTGTAATACTGTCTTGGGGGAAATGTCGTAGAGCAAGTCAGTTGCAGACAGTGGCGTCACCAGGGGGTGGCTAGGTAAGGCCATAGCCACCTTGTGGAATGACCTGGCCAACATCAACCCATTAATATCATGGTTTATGGAACAAGACCCACTTGCGCCCCCTTGTGGTAGATGAAGAGGGGGAACTCTAACACAGAGCCCATTCTAAATTGCCCTTGTTGGAAAAAAAATAAACAAATGTGACTGAAAAAAAATGCATTTGTGGAGCTGTTAAAGGCATGTCTAACTAACAGCTACTGCTGATGAACTCACCAGCTTTATCTGCAGACTTGAACTATAGAGTGAGTTCATCATAAACAGGGATTCCCTTGTGTAAAATCAACATGCATATGGTTGCATCATGTGACCAGGCAGACATTCTGGGACAGGTTCCATTTTCAGGTCATTTTCAGTGGGTTTCCTGAACATGTCCATAATCTGATGATAGAAAATGAAGTTTTCTTTTCCTCCTCAGAACGGACTGTGGTGGAGAATGGACGCTACAGGCAGGACTGAGAAAGTGTAAGTCTGCTTTAACCTAAATTATCTGAAAAACATATGAAACAAACATATTTATCCTGAATGATGTAACTTTCCTAAACCGCAGATACTCGTGGACTGACTCTGGATTCAGAAACGGCACACAGAAACCTCAAACTATCTGATAACAACAGAAAGGTGACAGCGATGACCGAGACCCAAGCGTATACTGAGAACCCGGAGAGGTTTGACCACTGGCTCCAGCTGCTCTGTGCAGAAGCTCTGACCGGTCGCCATTATTGGGAGGTTAAATGGGAGGGGACGGTGAGCATCGGAGTGACTTACAGAGGGATTGAAAGGAAAGGGAACAGTGTCAGTTGTTTGCTTGGTGGGAATGATAAGTCCTGGACTCTTTACTGTTCAAAGAACGGTTACTTTGGTTTTCACGGTGACAAAAGGAAAGATGTCCCACAATCCTCCTGTGTCTCCGACAGAGTGGGCGTCTACCTGGACCACCCGTCTGGGACGCTCTCCTTCTACATAGTGTCCTCTGACAAACTCATCCACCTTCGAACCTTCGGCGCCACATTTACTGAACCTCTTTATCCTGCTTTTCGAGCTTTTCCTGGTTCTTCAGTCTCTCTGGAGGATTAAAAACTGTTTTCAATCTTCTGATCACTTCATCTTTTAGGTTTAGTCTAATGATTCTGCCAGCGGCTTTTTACAGCCGCCTGTTTTTATTTAAAACAAGAGGGAAATATAAAGATTGCATGTATTATACATTCAACATTTAGTAAACTGACTTGTAATAAAAACCCAAATTTTTCTAATCTATCTTCCCTCACTGAAAAAAATAGAAATCTAACAGTCATTTTTCCTTATAATAAGTGAATTTTGTCATGATTTAAGGAGGTAAGTGGGACACTTTGCTAATAAAACAAGACAATTTACATTTAAAATAAGAAAAATCAGTCACATTGTCTCATTCCAAGTGTTTTTCATCTAATTATCTTATTTTAAGAGTAAAGATACTCATTCCATTGGCAGATCATCCTATTTACCTGCTAAATTAAGGGTAAATACAATTTAGGGAAATCTTTATTAATTTTTGGATGGTTTTTTCAGAGCTTAGATTTATTGTTTGATTTATTTTTTGAATTCATGGATTCTTTTGTGTATTCTTTTGAATAAACACACATATTCATATTTTTACATCTTAGTTTTTCTTGTTTCTTATCAATAAAGTTTGTTAGAGCATCCTGTAAGAGCCAAAGTTAACGGTTTTATATTTTGTTAATTATTTTGGTGGCACAGGTGTTCAAATCTTCCCCCAGCTGGGGTGATTGCTTAGTGGGTGTGGCCCCTTGTTATTTTAGAAGATAGGAGTGCACCCAGTGAGGAGGTTTTGTCAAACTTTTCTGTTGACCATCATCGTTATTTGTAACTTTTTGGAAAATAAATAAGAAAGAAAAGAAGTTTAGGTCAAGATGGCTTCTTGGAGACGCATCACAGCGCACAAAACTTCTCAGCCAGTAGCGGCTCTGTTGGTGGATGGAAGACGCTACTCGTCCAATCAGCAAAGTTAAGTTTTTGTTCCTCAGTATTTATACACAATAATGTGTTGTTAGCATGTCTAATTAACTCAAAACTCTTTCAGTTCAACCAAAGAAAACAGAGAATCGTACCAAAGATTTCTGACATGTGCAAAAGAAAAGTTTAAGCCTGGTTCTGCTGGAGGTTTCTTCCTGTTCAAAGGGAGTTTTTCCTCTCCACTGTCGCTACAGGCATGCTTAGTGTGAGGGATTGCTGAAGAGTCAATGAGTCGATGCAATCAGCTGGTTTTCCTTAGATAGAAAACTTTGAATCAATCTGACTGGATGATCTGGTGACCTGGAAAGTGCCTTGAGATGACGGGTTGTGAATTGGCGTTATAGAAATAAACTGAATAGAATGGAAAAGTTTACTTTGTGCAAATAACTTTTTTTTCTTTGTGATAAAAATGGAATCATTTGAATGATGAAAATGTATTATAGGAAAAAAAAAACATTGCATTCTCCATAGATAAGAACAGCCTGCACGAATTAGAACTGAAGCTGTTGTCTGGTTGAAAGCAAAGTCACATCTAAACTATTATAACAGAGTTAATTCTTTCTGGCCCTCTTACTCTGTTTTCCTTCACCGTTTAGATGTTTCTACCTGAACACACCTGAATCCAAAGATCAGGTTATTATCAGGGCCTGGAGGACTTGACTCCAGACCAGCGCTGGGAGTAACAGCATTAGATAACAATGGTGTTAGCAGCTGCATTAAATATTCCATTTAAAAAGTAATCAAATTACTTTTCACATATTGGTAATACCGTAACATTTCTTGCAATCTAAAGCAGCTTCCTGCTGAGATAGGCCTGCCTTTTCAGATGGTTATTCCTTTTAATTGTTTAATATCATATAATTAATATCATAATTGTACTTCTAGTTGTTAACATCCAATAAAAGGAAAGATTTCCAAATTCTTAGACATTTTAAATTGTAAAAAGTAATTGGTAACTCGTTACTTTGACTGTACCTTATGTGAGATACACTCGTTTATTTTTTTGGATGGGTTAGTGGTTACCCTGTTTCTATGGAAACAGGGAACCATCTAGAAGGAGCAGAAAAGCAGACCTTCAGAGCAGAATATAAAAACCCAACTGGAAACACTCAGCTCAGAAGTTTGGTTCAAAAGGTTCAAGCTGCAGTTATATAAAAGCTGGGTGTAATAATCTGTTTGTCCAGTAGATGGCAGCCTTGGTAAATATACAAAGAACTGCAGATTAGTTTAATCTCTATTGTTCTGCCTGAACAAATACCATTAGGTGGTAAATTTTTTTACAGTCTTGGAAAAATAATAATAATGCCAGGTTTGAATCTCTAACATATAATTTTTTATGAGATGTTTGTGTAATCCTGATTAAGGAGATCACAGATTGTGAAGACCGGTCTTGTAGATTACAGAGTGATTAACATGATGTCCAAGCTTTGCATAAAATAAAGACAGCATCTGTCTCTATAGGACAGAGGAGGAGTCTTTCTGGACCAACCTGCAGGAACGTTGTCCTTCTACAAAGTAGCCTTAAACACTTTGCACCTTCACTCACTCAGTATTCCCAGGATTTGGGTTCTGCTCTGGGTTAAACTCCTCCTGTCTGTCTATCTGCCAACTGAAGAGACAGAAGTCATCTGCTTCTTTAGCCAACAGATGCAAGGGGGGTAAAAATAGTAATTGTTTATCTTTCCAGGATTTTAAACATTTAAAATAAATATTTGAATAAAAGGAAGTTGAGTTTGAAGGGCGCTGAACCTCATCCAGTAAAGATCACTGTAACAGTAGTGGGGGTAATTGTAATTCATGTTTTCACCACCAGAGGTAGCTGTCGGACCTGATGCCATAAAGAAGTTAATTTAAAGCTTTTGTTTTTAAGTGCTCAGTTTTTCTTTTTCATGTTTTTTTTTTCAGCTATGAAAGTAAGGAAGGTCTGAGATTTATTTTTTTCAGTATCTCGACGGTGAACAGTTAAGTTTAATACGATGACGTCACTTCCTGTTTTTTTGTAAATCTTGGTAATTAGTGACGCAAACAAAGTCTGCGAGAGCAATTAAGAAGAAAGACAAGTGTTTTCTAGCTTCCGGTTTGTCCCCTAGCAGACCAAAGTGGTATGTTTATTATTTTAGCTTCTTAAATTGTATATTTTGTATAAGTTGCAGCAAAGTAAACTAATATTGTGTTTATGCTCTGTATGTTTAATCAGTTCTGTTCATGTGGTGTAAAACCACAGTAAACATCAATTAAAGAAACTCTGGGGTTTTTCTTGTGTGGATAATCCAGCATAATCACTTTATGCCATATTATTAAAATAATGTTAGACATCTTTGTTGTAGAAGAGTTTGAAAAGAAAAGGTTTGGTTCTGTTAAAAAAATGAATTATTGAAACGTTTGAATGAAATAAACGTTATAGAGGATTTCTTTCCGTAAACTATTTTAATTCATCTGTTGTCTAATATTCCATTAGAGTTTAGCATTTTGTTTATTACGGGCAAAGATTAGGGATTTTCCATTTTATTTTAGTTTAAGATCGGAAAACAGTCAGAATTCTGACTTTAATCTCAGAATTTGGAGAAAAAAAGTCAGAATTCTGACTTTAATCTCAGAATTTGGAGAAAAAAAGTCAGAATTCTGACTTTAATCTCAGAATTTGGAGAAAAAAAGTCAGAATTCTGACTTTAATTTCAGAATTTGGAGAAAAAAAGTCAGAATTCTGAGTTTAATCTCAGATTTCAGACTTTAATTTTAGAATTCAGAGGAGAAAAAAAGTCAGAATTTTGACTTTAATTTCAGAATTAAGAGGAGAAAAAAAGTCAGAATTTTGACTTTAATTTCAGAATTCAAAGAAAAAAACTCAGAATTCTGACTGTAAAACCTGAATATGTATTACAGGTGACAATCCCCCCTTCAACGACCGACCTTCACAATCATAGACAGGTTTCAGATATTACCGGCTAACAATGGAACCAAACGACCCGCTTGTCAGGTTCTATTTTCATGTTTCCAAGCAATACAAGGACTTGTTTTTGGTCCACTATATAAAGACTCAAACTCACTGCGGATCCAGACATTTTGAACTGAGAAAGCTTCCTGGAGGGGAAGTGAAACGTCCTCAAATCTTGGTCCAGTGGATTGTTTTTAAAATTTTTTCAGAATGACTATGACCTGGACTGAGCATATTCCCAGCTATAGTTTATATATGTTTATAAAATCCAATTTTACTCAGAAAATCAATTTTCTTTTTTTGGATTTGTTGTCTTTTCCTCATATGAAATGTATGGTAGTGGAGGGCTGCTGCTCTGGGCTGCTTTTGCAGGATTGTATACTTTGCTTCCATGAAGTAAACAATAAAATACTTAAAACCAGAATATTTTAGTGTTTAAAAAAAAAAAAAACTTGGTTCAAATGCTTTCATCAACAGAACAATGATGCCAGACAGAGCAGATCTATAACAAAAAAAAAATCGTTTTTAGAAGCTGAGTTTTTTTTAACCTATAGCTTCTCTGTATTCTTCATTGGATTTAGAAACATATAATGTAAAATCCTTGAATTAAAAAGCTTCCTCTCTTTTTACCAAGGCTGTAAAATCTGTTTTTTATTTTCCAGGTTGTATTTTTTGGCCCATGCAGACAGACCCTGACCATCCATTAACATCAGGCACAAAGTGCAGGTTTACAGACGTTTGCATCGTACCGCAGTCCTCCGGCTAACGGTATTGCTTCAGGACAAAGCAGTACTGGGCAGTATGAGCTGCCTCTCTGGTTTCCTAGAAAAAATAAAACAGCTCAGAAGTTCCAACTAGAAAGCCTGCATTGCAAAAAATGTAAATTCAATTATTTTTTCTTAAAATAAGTGCATTTCTTTCTTAAATTGAGGGGGTAAGTGAGACATTTTTCTAATGAAACAAGACTATTTACATTTAAAATAAGAAAAAAGAACTGCATTGTCTTATTTTAAGTGAATTTGATCTAATTGGTATAAATACTCATTCCATTGGCATTTCCTGCTCAAATTAAGAGTAAATTCACTTAATTTAAGACATTTTCATTTATTTCTAGACCATTTTTCCAGTTTCCTCTTTGTTACAGATGTTTTTAAAGAAACAATGCATTTAAAACATGTTTAAGATATGTTCTGTAAATAACCTTAATCCTTTAAGTTGAAGATCTACTGTATTTGTTGTGCTATGTCAGAAAAAAAAAGATTTGGGAGTATTTAAAGTGAGAAACGGCTTAAAGTTGAAGCTGCTTGTGGGAACTGGCCTCATGTGAGCCAAGAGTTTGCATGTTATGTGGGCGGTTCTTCGCTTAGTGTGTACAGAGGGCAATGCTTGCTCTGCTGCATGATAACAAGCCTTCATCCCTGCAGGAACGGCAGTGTTTCCAGGCTGAGGGATTAACACAGAGATGGGAGACAAGAAAGCGGTTTTGTTCAACTTCTGGGGGGTGGTTGTTCCCTCAAGAGCAGCTGTAGTTTTCCAGAAACTGGAGGAGCAACACAAACTTCCACGGTGAGAGGATCCTGTTACACGAGAGGCTCTGCTCCAGCTGACATGAGGATCTATGACCTATTTCTACACATCGGTGAATGTTGTATAGAAATAGATTTATAGCGCTGAAATTTTAATTAATTAACCTGTAATCTTTAGTTGAATTAGATGTTTTAAAGTGTAAATTCCTCATGACCAGAATGTATGAAGACATAATCCATAGCAGATTCACTTTACCGCTTTAATGTTTATTCACTTTATAAATCTGTTTATTTAACATAATTCAATAGATTATAGTTTCCTCCCAATGAGATGATGCAGGCTGGGAGGAAAGATCAAACGATTTGCTTCTGATTTGGACTTTTTGATTATTTCCATCAAGAAAATGAAAACATTTACGAGAATCAGCTTTAGAGAATTTAAAGTGTAATATGTGATTTTTATAAATAATGCATTTATAGAAAGCACGGTTAATATCCTGATGGTAAATAGCCTAAATACCCATAAGGGGATTTACCATTAGGCAATACGAAGCAGTTGCCTAGGGCCCCAAGTTCCTGGGGGCCCCATAAAACTGTTTACATGTATGGTTAATATAACTATTATTTGTTCAGAAAGGTCCACAGTGTTGCCAACTTAGCGCTTTAGTCGCTATATTTAGCCACTTTTCAGACCCCTCTAGCACTTTGATTTCTAAAAAGCTCCTAGCGCCAAATCTAGAGACTTTTTTCTGCTACTGGAGACTTTGGAGACAACATCTAAAAGCAGCGAACTCTGCTCTCCAGAGCAAGTAGATTGGTAACCCCGCCTCCTGCTCTCCTCTATCTTGTCTGCTGTCATGATTCATGCAGCTATTATTTCATCCAAATGAAAAATGGAGAACAGATAAGCAGATCATGGCTTGTCTACAGTGAAAAGAAGGACTGGGTTATTTACTTTGGCCTTTTTGGAAACACAGGAAGGAGCAATCAGCTAAGTGAGCTTAGTGCTTGGAAAAAATCTTTCATTCCTTTAGAGACAGCATGAAAAGTCAGCTGAGAACAAAACATAGAGAGGAAAACAAGAAGAAAAGGGACAAGAAGAGAGGGACACAACCTAGAACAGATAATGCACACTGGAAAGTCCTTTTTTTTCTTAAAATAAGTGCATTTGTTCTTGGATTAAGGAGATAAAAGACATTTTGCAAATGGAATGAGATCATTTCCACTTAAAATAAGAAAACACAATTACATTGTCTTATTTTAAGTGCAATTTTTCTAATTATCTTATTCTAAGAGTAAAAGTACTCATTCCATTGGCAAACTATCTCATTTACCTACTCAAATTAAAGGTAATTACACTTAATCTAAGACATTTTTACTTATTTCTAAATAGTTTTTCCAGTGTATGTCTATTCTATTAACATTTCTCTATCTGTATAATGGGTCTGTTTTATATGTTCTCTATTCAGAGGGCCCCCTGCCTGTCTTTGCCTAGGGCCCCAAATTTCCTAAATCATCTGCATCTGTGGAAAAGTCCCCATTCAATGACAGCAGGACCAGTTAAACTGCAGCGAATGTGAAGCTCACTCAGCACATCCAAAAAGTTCAGCTAGAAAATGTTTACATTAAGGATTAAAAGGAGCAAAACCAGTAGGGGTCGGTCCAGGTTTAACGCTCACACGCCGGACCTTGAACAGAAGGTCATCACCTTAGCAGAACGTTAAACAATCAGTCGGCGACACATCATGCACCGTGCAAAGGCTCCAAACCCAAAAGCAAGTTCTGTCACATCGTGTCAGACTTTGTTTAGGCTAATTAGTCCAGAGAATTGTGCTCAACGTTTGCATCTAGTGATTTGTTATAAATCAGCCCATTTGATCAGTTAACAAACCTCTAAATGTTCTAATTAAGCTGAAATGTTTCAAATGATATAAAGTAAACTATTATAAGACTCAGATAAGTTGAGTGTAATAAATGTTTTTAAAGGAAAAGTCTGGAGAGCAAGGAATAATAAATGGATTATTATTTATACCTAAAACTAATTCGTTCGTCGTGATTTAATAAATTTAGCGGTAATTGGTAACGAAAATAAAAATAATTTTCATCGCAATCACTGAGTCTGGGAGCGGACATTTTTCCCCCAAATATAGTAACCCCTCCCCCCTGCCATCTTCTATTATTGGAAAATTATTTGAACCTCTTAAGAGCCAAAAACTGATGGGAAACATTCTCTTTTAGGACTTTATTCTGTAGAAACAAATTTTCCCCCCAATTAAATTGTATGGTTAATACAACTATTCCTTATTTATGCACATTGATTATGTTTTTGATTAAAATACCATCAGAACGCTAATAAGTGTGTCTCAGCCCCCCCCCTTCAGTGTCCACCATATTGGATCAGTCCATTTGCTGCACATGTTCAGAAAGGTCCAAACAGACAGCAGCAAACCATTTGAAAACAAACCATGCAAAGAGCAGTGTTGCCAACTTAGCGCTTTAGTCGCTATATTAACCACTTTTCAGACCCCTCTAGCACTTTGATTTCTAAAAAGCTCCTAGCGCCAAATCTAGAGACTTTTTTCTGCTACTGGAGACTTTGGAGACAACATCTAAAAGCAGCGAACTCTGCTCTCCAGAGAGAGTAGAATGGTAACCCCGCCTCCTGCTCAGTGCTTGGACAAAATCTTTCATTCCTTTTGAGACGGCATGAAGTCAGCTGAGTACAAAACATAGAGAGGATAGACGACAAAAGGGACAATTCTAGTCTATTATCTAGTCAAAGTCTATTCTATTAACATTTCTCTATCTGTATAATGGGTCTGTTTTATTTGCTGTCTTCCCATTTCAAAGGGCCCCATGCCTGTCTTTGCCTAGGGCCCCTAATTTCCTGAATCGGCCCCTGCCTTTGAGGCTTGCAGGACTTTAGATAAGTTTCTAGGATTCCTTTGCTGCATGTCTGCCTGTCGAAACAAATTTCCCTTTATGGGACAATAAAGATACTCATCTAGGTGGAGTCCCAAAGCCATTTAGTTTATTTCTTCTGGCAGGGTGCGGCAAATGGAAGTCAACCAAAAAGCTTCGTTTATCACTATGGTTTTTACTTTTCCCCCACTAGTTTGTTTGGACCGCTGCCTCAACTGGAATATCATTATCTGCTTTAATGGCCCTTTTTTAATCTGCGCACCGGTGAACCCGCACTTCATAAAGGATTATAGTGAATTTAATTTGTTCTATACAATAGATTATGAAATATTTATTCAAAGTTGTAAAAGAAGGAAGAAAAAAAAAAGGCCCCAAGTAATAACAATTGTTGAACCCCTTTTTGAATGGTTGTTTACATATCTAAAAATGTAACGATAACACTGTTACTGTTACACAATGTCCTTGTTAAAAGGGAGTTTT
Source organism: Cyprinodon diabolis (assembly GCA_030533445.1). Taxonomy (NCBI): domain Eukaryota; kingdom Metazoa; phylum Chordata; class Actinopteri; order Cyprinodontiformes; family Cyprinodontidae; genus Cyprinodon; species Cyprinodon diabolis. The sequence goes on from CM060085.1 coordinate 21,029,249, forward strand.
TCCTCTCCACTGTCGCTACAAGCATGCTTAGTGTGAGGGATTGCTGAAGAGTCAATGAGTCGATGCAATCAACTAGTTTTCCTTATCTAGAAATCTTTGAATCAATTTGACTGGATGGAAGTGCCTTGAGATGACACGTGTTGTGAATTAGCACTATAGAAATAAACTGAATAGAATTTAAAATTGAATAATCGTGGATTTATTCATTCTGATCTTCTCAGAGGGTTTCTGTCCCGTGTGGCGTCCCAAAATAAGGGCTCTCTGCTGCAGGCAGAAAAAGGCAAACTGACTCTTAACCAGGTGGGTGGAGATGTTACCTTTATGCCTTTATGAATCACTGACTAAAATGGAGGCTTTTTTGTGTGCAGATGATCCCGGCGTTCAAAGCTGAGTGTGCAAAGGAGGCCAAGGCCAGAGGAGCGACGCTGCCGTCTGATTGGTGCGTCAACTGTCTGCTGGAGGAGGCCAGAAAGTCGATGATGGAAGTGAAGGACATTGTGCTGAAGACGTCTGCAAGTCTGCGTTGCAGTGGTAAAATGCTGAGGGTCACTCTACGAAAGAAGCAGTTTTTATGCAGCTTATTCAAAAAAAGTAAAAAAAAAAACAATCCACTGGACTTTGTTTCCAAGTTTGAAGACGTTTCTTTTCCCATGCAGGAAGCTTTTTCAACTAAAATGTCAGAAATAGTGTTGAGTTCAAAGCTTTATAGAGTGGACCAAAGCAAAGCCTTGTTATGACTTAGAAAACATGCAAACTGAACCTGACGAGCGTACGGAAGAAAAACCGTCTCATTGGAATATCCCTTTATTTTTAACACCAAATTTTAAACACTGATTTTTTTTTTTTACACATTCAGCTGCAAAAAAATGGAGCCACAAAAAATGTGTCTGCAAATGTGTTGACCTTTAGGTGAACTCAAGCCAAAGCAATCAGCACTCGATGCAGTCGAGCAGCTTCTAGCCAATGAAATGAGCTCATTTGGTCAGAAAAAAAAAGACAACGTTTGCCACCAGCCGCTTCTTCTGGATCAAACCAACAGCCTTGGCAGACGGGGGTGCCGCACTAGCTGTGATCGGCTGTTATTTTACCCTGTCCCATTAGATGGAAAACTCTAATGGCTGTCTATGAGTAGCTACCTGACGTTTTGTAATCCTATTTAACAAGAAAAACTCATTCAGCTTCATTCAGCCCAAGTGTTGGGTCATGTGACCAAATGAGCTCATTTCATTGGCTAGAAGCTGCTCGACTGCATCGAGTGCTGATTGCTTTGGCTTGAGTTCACCTAAAGGTCAACACATTTGCAAGCATATTTTTTGCAGATGGAAATTCAGAGTAAAGAATTAAATGTGTAAAAAAAAAATAAAAAATACAGCGTTAAAAACATTCATTGTTTAAAATTCGGTGTACAAACAAAGGCAGATTCAATGAGACCGTTTTCTTCCATATGAGTGGGTCCTCCTCTTAACAATGGGAGTCATTTTGTTTCTTTGTTAGCCTGTAACACCTGTAACCTGTCTGTCTCTGAAAGGGGGGGGTCGTTAAAGGGAATTGTTGGCCTGGCTGAAGGGGCGAGGTCCTCTGTTCTCCTGTAAAGGGGTGGGGGCTGCGATGATAGCGGGAAGGAATCAACTCTATCGCTGCATTGTAGGTTTTTGAAAGCTGAAAATCTCAAATCTCATCGCTTCTTTGTCCAAAATGTGAACATTCTGGTCCTCCAAAGAATGTCCTTTGTCCATCAGGTGTAGATGTACCGTAGAGTCTTGTCCAGAGGAGGGCGCTCTTCTGTATTGGGCCATGCGTCTGTGGAGAGGTAGTTTGGTTTCTCCAATATAAAGATCAGAGCATTCCTCACTGCACTGAACTGCAGACACCACTCCACTCAGATTTGGTCTTTAGGATGAACTAGTCTCTGTTTAAGGGTTTTGTTTTGTTGAGTTTTTCAGAGACTCCAGCAACATATGGGATGTTGATGTTTTTGTGTAAAGATTAAATGCAAAAGGTTCAATTTGCATGTTTTCTAAGCCAAAATAGGCTTTTTTGGGGTCTACTATATAAAGCATTAAAGTCAACACTATTTCTGACATTTTGAATTGAAAAAAACTTCCTTGATGGGAGGAGAAAGGTCTTCAAACTTGGAAACAAAGTCCACTGGATTGATTTTTTTTTAAACTTTTTTTTGGAATGACTATGATCTGGATGACTGAGAACCTTCACCAGCTTCTGCAGCTTATCTTTTGGGACCATCCAGAAACTTGTCTTTTCTCTAAATTTTGATTTAAAGGGGTACTGACAGCAGTCCTGCTCAATCACTGGCTGGATGACAGCGCCTCAGGAGACGATCTGGCTCAACTTCTCTGCCTCTTAGGCAGCAGTTTTAACCTTGTCCTTCTGTCCTGCCATCTGGGTCACAGGGTCCCAGAAGTCGCCATGTTCAACACTGCTTTGGAGCAGCTGGGAATCTCCCCAAACCAGGTGGTTGATGCAACCATAGCAGAAATGAAATCCTTGATCCTGATGGAAGATCTAAACCTTTGAAATGTTGTCTCAGGCTCTGTGGCTGGACGTGGACGCGGAGAGCGTGAAGGCAGCAGAGAAAGAAGGGATTAAGGCCATCCTGGTGGAAGACATGGAGACGGCTCTGCAGAAAATATCTGATTTTACCGGAGTTCAGGTAAAGATATAGAGCTGCCGTCAGAACCATTCATATACTTACATCAGAGGTTCACTGAAAGGTTTTACATTTTCATTTCCATTCAGTTTATTTCTACAGCACCAATTCTCAACATGTCATCTCAAAACACTTCACAGTTCACCAGACAGAACTGACTGGTTTTCTGGCAGCAGATCTAAATTTTGAGCTGTACGAACAACCGTTGAATGGGGTCAAGGTCAGAGCGCGTCAAGAGCTCAGTGCCAACCTGCCTTATCTGTTCTGAACTGGTTTGATTGTGTTTGGGATCATTGGAGCCAAACTGTATCCAAGTTTCAACCATTAGCCGATGATAAGAGGCATTTAGAGTCCGTCCTTCAACTTAACGCAATGTGCCTTTACAACTGGAAGCAAAATGCCTCTCGGCTGGACGGTATTCCCACCATGCTTCATAGCTGGTCCCTATAGGGCCTTTAAAAGTGTGTGCTGTGTCAAACAGCTAAGCTGGTCCATGTGAGCAGCTATAGATTTTAATCCAGCTTGAAGGTTCCCAGTCTATGAGCAGGGTCTACTCTCTGAGCCAGCGCCTTCTCAGCCTTTGGTGATGTCTAACTGGTTTCATTCTGGGCAGCGATACTGGTGTTCCAGCAGTCTCCATTTCATGGCAGCCTTTCTGGTTCTGAACATCAAAACCAATTTTATTTAATCTGAGGGGATCAGGTTGAGTCTCAAGGCACAATATGTAGCATGTGCTTCAGCCATTGGTTTAAAAATGGCTAACGGAAAAGTCTGGTCAGCAAGGAATAATCAATATATATAATATGGTTGCTGTGATTTAATGAATTTAGCGTTAATCATCAATCTGGGAGCGGCCATTTTTGCCCAAAGATAGCAACACCTCCCTCCAGCCGTCTTCCAGCAGTGACGTCACGGTGCGGTAAGCCTAGCGCCATTCTCCCCGCTTTACAAGCTAAATCAATGGGAACTACTAGACACATCTGCAATCAACAACAATTATTGAAGATTTCCAGAGGACTTCACCATTGAAATTCACCAGAGCTATAGTGAAACTGACAATGCCCACGTGCATGGCAGCTGGATGCTGGAATACATCGGGTAAAAGTGAAAAAAAGAGTTATTCCACCTTTCTGATTCCTGATCCTCCACGGACGGGTTGGTCGTTGGATCGCCAACTTGAAGAGGGACGATTTGCCATCGAACTTCTGGCCAGAGAAAAAACCCGTAATATGTAGCCAACATTTGGAAGAAGAATGTTTTCAAGATGACTTGGATAATAGCGCGTTGTGACAAACACCAGATACAGCACTGGGACTTGATCAACAGCCGATAGCGCACCGTGACAATGTCACAAACCAGTAGGTGGCAGTAGTGTTCTTTGACAAACATGGATGCCTCCAGTAAAGCGTAATCAATCTCAAAGGGTTTATTCTTCCTACCAAGAGGAAAGGGAGTCAATCTTTGGCTAAAATTCATCGGTTTGTGTTTTCCAGGCTGTTGGAGCAGAGAGTCCTCCAGTAACCTGCAGCCCTGATAAAGTGTCTCATGGATACATCACCATCAGAGTAATAATCCACATCTATCAGCGCATATTCAGAACATAAACAGACTATTTACCCAGCGTGATATTTTCAGCCTGGTGTTCGGACCCACTATGTTGAGATGGGCTCGGGTCCACCGGTCCTGCTGTGCCACGGTTTCCCTGAGAGCTGGTACTCCTGGAGGTACCAGGTGAGCCGTCCTCTAAAGCTCTACGTCTCTGAGCTGCAGCATGTTTTCATACCTGCTTCCTGTTCTGTAGATCCCAGCTTTGGCTGCAGCAGGGTTCAGGGTCCTGGCTCTGGACATGAAGGGATACGGAGAGTCAACAGCACCCCCTGGTGGGCAAACATAGACATGTTTCCATGCATTTACTTCTGTATTTCAGAAACATTTTAACTTTATTTTATGATTGATTTTTCTTCTCCTGCAGACATAGAGGAATATTCTCAGGAGCAGCTTTGCAAGGTTCATACCTACACTAGAAAACAATCTAGAAATAAGAAAAAACTCTTAAATTAAGTGTATTTACGCTTGATTTGAGTAGGTAAATAAGGTAGTTTGCAAATGGAATGAGTATTTTTACTCTTGAAATGAGATAATTAGATAATATTCACTTGAAATAAGACAATGCAATTGTGTTTTCTTATTTTAAGTGTAAATTATCTTGTTCCATTGGCAAGATGTCTCTTATCTCCTCAATCCAAGAAAAAATGCACTTATTTTAAGAAAAATGACTTATCTAGATTTCAATTTTTTTCCAGTGTAGCAACATATTGCACATAAAATATATAGATTTTGTGTTCAACCATTAGTGGACTAACATGATATATTTCTCTCTCTGCAGGATCTAATTACTTTTATGGACAAAATGGTAAGATATAAATAAACATCCCAATTAATGGGGTTTATGTTAGCTGACTTGTCCTTTCTCTCCAAGTCCATACCACAGGTCACCCTGGTGGGTCATGACTGGGGCGGTGCTTTGGTTTGGACTATGGCCCGGTATTATCCAGAGAGAATCAGGTGAAAAACACGACACCTGTCTTAAAGGAGGCAAGTTTAATGGTGCTGAAATGTAGAAGTTAAATATGTCTGTTCCTTTGTTCCTGTGAAGGGCAGTAGCGTCTCTGAACACTCCCCTGTTCCCGCCGGATCCCTCGGCTCCTGTTACAGAGAAATTAAAGGCCCTTCCAATATTTGACTACCAGATTTACTTCCAAAAACCAGTAAGTCTTCGTCTCATCATTCGGTAGAACAAAGGTTGGATGACCTTAACCAGGTTCTTAGCTGTCTAACCCCAAAAAGCATAATCAGAGATGCTTAATGCACACTTACCTGCGGACAAACAGTCTATAAAAGCATGTCCTAGTTATTAAGTGAAGAGGTGACAGGCGGGGTACACATTGGACAAAACACAAGCTGAAATATATATTTAACTCAACGAATCGCCCACAAAATGCAATAAACTGTGGTTAAGATTCATCTTTCTCTCTGGAGTTAGTTATGGAGCTCCTCACGGCTCAGCACTCGGACCACTTGTGAAGTTATTAGACACCATGGGAAAGATTTGCACCATATGCTGATGATGCTAAGCTATTCACAAATAAAATACCACCATTAATGACCCAAAAGGATTTTACATTTGATTAAATGATTGATTTTAGAAAAGTTGAGATTCAAAATTAAAATTCAAAGCAACAAAAATGAACATTCTAATTATTAGCATTGTTGGATTTACCAAATCTGACTGAATGGAGCTGAACTCAAATAGATGTAGCTCTGACTGTACTGGATTATAGTGGAATAAATGGTTTAGAAGCTAGAAGGTAATTTGTTTTCTAAGAGCTATGACATCATAAATAAGCTTAACAGAGCTAATGAAACAAGGTTATAATAATAATTAAAAAAAAGTATAAATGTTTTATTTATGCATCATCATTTTTTATTTTCTCTTACCGTTATGGAAACGTAAGAGAAGATGGACACATTAGATTTAATCTAGTTTATGCATTAGATTCTTGTTGTTTGATCAGGTTTGATTTTTTTAGTTGTATCAAATTTCTTTGGGTTTCTAATAAAAAGGAGCTAGTGAAGATTCTGTTATCCAGGTCATAGTCATTCCAAAAAGGTTAAAAACAATCCACTAGACTTTCTTTCCAAGTTTGAAGACGTTTCAAAAAGAAAAAATGTCAAAGTGACCGATTGACTGACTCTAGTTTAGTTTCCTTTTGGTTGTATGAAAATAAAATAGTTCATCCACATAACTTGGTTTTCACTCCATGAACGAACAAATCCATGATAATCTGAAAGCTTTAGCTCAGAATAATTTGTAAAAAAAATGTAGATTTTTTTTCTCCATCTCTGCCCACATTATTAACCCTGACTGAAGGATGAATCCGTCCTCCGAGCTGCAGCTCTGACACCATCTGCTCCGTGTTTCAGGGAGTCGCCGAGGCCGAGTTGGAGAAGGACTTGGAGAGAACATTCAAGATTTTCTTTTCCAGCAGCAGTGAAGCGGTGAGTTAACATCTCTGCCGTTAAGGGGGTCAGAACAGCTGGAATAAAATCTGATGACGAACGTTTCCTCAGGCGAGCCGTCCCGCTCTGAGCACCGCTGGAGTCTGTGCTCGAGGTGAGAAGACCTCCTGCTGCAGATGTTGGTGTAACTGAATGATTGGAGCTCATGTTGGGTTGTGGGTTCCGCAGGCGGGCTGTTTGTGGGTCTGCCGGAGCAGATTCCTCGGAGCTCCATGCTGACAGAGGCCGACCTGCAGTACTACGTCAGCCAGTTCAGGGAGAGCGGCTTCAGGTTGGCCCCCATTCAGCAGCTCCAGCTGGGGTGAAATCATCTCATGGGGATCTGGGAACCTTTTGGTTCTACATTTAATTCTATTCAGTTTATTTCTATAGCACCAATTCACATCATGTCATCTCAAGGCACTTTACAGTCACCAGATTGAATAAAAGTTTTCTATCTAAGGAAAACCAGCTGATTGCATCGACTCATTGACTCTTCAGCAATCCTTAACACTAAGCATGCTTGTAGCGACAGTGGAGAGGAAAAACCCTCGAGCAGAACCATTTACACCTGAGGTTTAAACATGGGTTCCTCGGAGGCACTGCATTGGGGTCGCAAAATTTTGGTTGATTCGATTCCCCCCCCCCAATTCTTTCCACTAATTGAAATGTCTTTAAATCCACATAAACATGAATTTAACACACTATAGTAAACAGATAAATGGAGACGGAAGATGTCTTTCAGTCATCGATGGCAGTAGCAGTTCTAGACCAAATGTACCAGGGGGCCAGGAGGGGACCAGAGTGTTTTCATGGGGGGGGGGGGGGGGGGAGAGAGAAAAGCATGAAAAAAAAACAGGGTTAGGGTTTGAAAGGTATAAAAAGAGCTGCATGAAGTGAACTTTCTATTCAATAAGGATTCATTAAAATTCTGTCTTATTAGGTAATTAGACATTCAGAATTTAGGGTTTTTACATATGTTTAGATTAATTGAAGTTAAAATTACTGTTTTCACAAAATCTCAATTAAAACTCAAGGAAAACTGATAAATTTAGCCGAAAATTAAAGCAATTTGTTTTGAATAAAACATTTAGCAGATGAAAACTGGGATCCTATCTCAACACCACTGAAGCAATCACCTTATTGTTTTTAAATAATTAGTAAAACAGAATTTATTTAGGAAAAAAAAAAGAAATAAATCCAAAGGAGCTATCAGTAACCATGTCTGTTCTAGCGCAGATCATTGTTGGAATTTCATTGAGTATTATGTCTTCAGTACAGGGGCCAGGACATGATCCACAGGGGCACTGGACCCCGTTGGCCCCTATAGGACACTATAGTGACTATAGGACCAGTTTGATAGAACACTATTTCAGACTATATATCTAATTAGGGGTCCCCGCTCCATCTCACCATCGGTTTGGGTGTTTTTGGCCTGGAAAACGTTGAAGATCCCTGATTTACAGGAATCAGTTGGATCCATCAGGGATTATCTCTAACGTTCTGCTCTCTCTGCTTTTCCTCATAGTAGCTTCATCTGGTCTGTTCCTGTTTGGCCGTGACTCCATCCTGGAGAGAAATGTCAGCTGTGCTGCTGCCATCAAAACCTTTGTTTCTAGATGTTGGAGCTTGGCCTGTTTTCCAGTGTAGTCCTGTTTCTCTGACTGTGACTAACTGGATGTGCTCTCTTCATCCTCTGACATGGGAGCTGGCTCGGAGCTCGTCTGCCTGGCTGTGTGTTTCCTGGACGGGGCCGCCTGTGGAGCTGGTTGACAGTTGCCTTTTGTATCTATGCTTCTTTTTCTATGTCTGCTTCTGTCTCCTTGAACCCCAGTGGGCCTCAGCAGATGGCCGCTCACACTGAGCCTGGTTCTGCTGGAGGTTTCTTCCTGTTCAAAGGGAGTTTTTCCTCTCCACTGTCGCTACAAGCATGCTTAGTGTGAGGGATTGCTGAAGAGTCAATGAGTCGATGCAATCAGCTGGTTTTCCTTAGATAGAAAACTTTGAATCAATCTGACTGGATGATCTGGTGAACTGGAAAGTGACCTGAGATGACGTGTGTTGAATTGGAGCTATAGAAATAAACTTAATAGAATTGAATTTTTTGATAACTGAAGCATTTCTGTTTATCTTCCAACAGGGGACCTTTGAACTGGTATCGAAACAACCAGGCCAACTGGAAGTGGATGTGTTCGCAGCCCACTGGGAAGGTTTGAGACCATTATGAGCTTTTTTCCTTGCTAACAAAATAATGAAATAAAAATGCATGTTTAACAGAAATGAACCAAATTACAAAAACAATGTTTTTTTTTTAACATTATAAATTTACGTTTTCATTACTGGAATATTTGAAAACCTCCCATCGACTTACAGTCATAACTATTATAAGAAAATGAAAGTTTAACTTCAATTATTAAATGTTCTATTAAAAAATAGCATTTACTCTAAACAATAATATGTATATAGAGGGCTCAAATGTTGCTTTTTCTTTCTTTCGTCAATATAACATACAATATTACAAACACTGCAAAAACAAAAACTACTACATCGACATTTCACAGCGAAATATTTTCTATTTAATCTCTATTTTCTGAGATAGCCAGACTAACGTTACGCTACAGACTATACTATAGTATAGATGGATTTATTGCTTAGTTCATTCACTGACTTACTAGTGGAACGTCTTCCTACAGCCAGGAAACTGCTTGTTTTTGCAGCTAAATGTTACACATGTAGGCATTTTTACTGCGTGTCTCCGTGGGAGTGGGGAGTACCAACATGGCGGACAGTGGCTTTAGTTTTTTCGGGCAATCGGCAATCCAGTGAATAAATAGAAGCAGTGATGACACCTGACAGCCTGGAGGGTCGTCAGCATGACGCTGCAGAGGTGGATGAATTTCAGTTGGAGCAGGGAAACATCTAACATTGATGTCCAACTAAAGACCCGGTTCTACAAGAGCCGGCTGGTTCTGTTCTTAGAGACTCTAAAACCAGAGGCAGGAACCCAAACATGCTTCCCTGAACGACCCTGATCTCAGGCTGGGATGTTTCCAGGTTCTGGTGCCAGCTCTGATGGTGACGGCGGGTAAGGATCCGGTTCTGCTGCCGGCGCTCTCACAAGGGATGGAGGACCTGGTAAGACGATCATCCAATAAACCACCAGCTTACAGGAGGTGGGACATCACGGACCAATCTGTCCCTCCCCCCCACAGATCCCCAACCTGAGCAGGGGACACATCGAGGACTGCGGACACTGGACTCAGATGGACAAACCGGCAGAGACCAACAACATCCTGATATCGTGGCTGAAAGAGACGCAGGGGGGGGTCCAGGTGGCCCCCAAACTGTGACGGAGGAGGAGCTCAGGAACGATGCAGGGAGACGACATCAAGTGAATAAATGATGTTTATAAAATTACAAAAATAAAAACCAATCAAAGCCTTTGATTCACATTTTACTGGTGATCACAGATTTATTCCCACTGGTGTAAAAATCACACATTTATTATTCAACACAGCTGGTTTGGATATTTTACATCTAATTCTTTACATTTCGTTTAGTTTTTCAATTTTAACCAGGAAAAATAGAAGCCGAATAAAAAAAAAAATCATTCATAAATCGACAAATGGAATAAGTGAAGGATGTCTGTGGTGGGAATATTTTAAATGTAGAGAAACATCTTAAACACATCTGGAAACATTAGAGGCTGAATCTTTATCTGAAAATATGATTTTATCTGGAAGCTTTTCTCTGCTAAAGTATTTCAGTTTCATTGTTTTTCCATAGAAATAAACTTTAAATTCTTATAATTGTTGCTCTAAATGGAGCCGGGGAGCAGAGAGGAGGACGGATGTGTAGAGAAAGGAGAGTTTGATTTTCATGTGAATGTGCTTTACTGGAGGCATCCATGTTTGTCAAAGAACACTACTGCCACCTACTGGTTAGTGACGTCACGGTGCGGTATCGGCTGTTGATCAAGTCCCAGTGCTGTATCTGGTGTTTGTCACAACGCGCTATTATCCAAGTCATCTTGAAAACATTCTTCTTCCAAATGTTGGCTACATATTACGTGTTTTTTCTCTGGCCAGAAGTTCGATGGCAAATCCTCCCTCTTCAAGTTGGCGATCCAACGACCAACCCGTCCGTGGAGGATCAGGAATCAGAAAGGTGGAATAACTCTTTTTTTCACTTTTACCCGATGTATTCCAGCATCCAGCTGCCATGCACGTGGGCATTGTCAGTTTCACTATAGCTCTGGTGAATTTCAATGGTGAAGTCCTCTGGAAATCTTCAATAATTGTTGTTGATTGCAGATGTGTCTAGTAGTTCCCATTGATTTAGCTTGTAAAGCGGGGAGAATGGCGCTAGGCTTACCGCACCGTGACGTCAGTGCTGGAAGATGGCAGGAGGGAGGGGTTACTATATTTGGGCAAAAATGGCCGCTCCCAGACTCAGTGATCGCGACGAAAATAATTTTTATTTTTTTAAGTGATTAACGCTAAATTCATTAAATCACTGCAAACGCATTAGTTTTGGGTATAAATAACAATTTTTCCTCTAAAACTCAAAGTCTTTAGGAGAAACAGGATGAGGGCTCCCTCTGGTGGCGATCTGGGAGAACAGCTTCCCTCACAGCTTCTTCTCCTGGAACAGCTTCTTCCAGGACGGCATGATGTACTCATAGATGATCTCAATCTGTCAGAAACACAGGTCCGTTAATCCCCTCCCCCGCCGTGATCCACTGATCCACTACCCCCCCCCCCCCCCGCTGCTGAGCTCACCTGCTGAGATCTCTTCACTCCGTATCGGAACAGTGTCGCCTGGTGCTCGCTGTTGTGAAACAGGATGTCAAAGGTCACCTCTCGGCCCATCATGTCCTCGATGGCCGGCTTCACCACGGAGTGGAAGTCTCTGGGGGAGTGTGTGCCGTCCAGCATGTTGCTGACCTGCAGAAACACACGGCTCAGCTTTTTTGGGGGGGTGCAGCTGTCTTAACTTTTTATTCTCACTCTCTTGTCGAATCCTTAAAACTACATAAATAAATAATATAAAACATCTTTGGATTTAAACGCACTCAGGTGGAGCCTGGTTACGGTTTCAGACCAGAACAGAATAGTCTTTTCCTCCTGTGTGGATCAGTAACGTTGCAGCAATGCTTGCATCCGTCTGCAGCCATACTGGATTACCCACAATCCAGTTCGAATCCACTAATATGATACAACTCAAACACAGTAAATTAACTTAAAATCTACTAAAATCAGTTAAATGAAATATTTATAAATTATACAACTATCCTAACCAAAGACTAACTCTCCCCTGGACAGTTACAGAGGTGTTACCTTGTATTTCGTCCCCAGCATCTCTAGAGGGTCCAGTTTGATCTCTGACCTCAGAGCTCGGCCGTACAGCGGGATCTTTGTGTCAGCATCTGGTGGACAAAAAAAACAATAAAAACCAAAACTGTTAAGACTAATTTGTCCCCTGAAGGGCTGCTAATCCTCCCGCAGCAGTGTGTCGCAGTGAGCTTGATTTGTTGATTTATGCCCAATATTGAAGCGTGGTCTGCTATGTTATTCCACGCAGCAACGCAAGAGGGACGATCAGGAATTAGCTGTAGTACCACTAGGTACCCGTGAGGAAGTGGGGGCAAGTTTGTGCAAAAACGGAGGGACATGAGGGCCAAAAAGAGCGGGGTTCCAGGTGGGGTCCCAGCGTTCTCGCGCACCTCGCTCTGCTAGCTGGTCCATCTTCACCAGTCGTTTTCCACAATGGCGGTCACACTGTCTGCGGTCACCTACATTTGGGAGAGGTGCAGCAGAGTGTCTGCGGAAGGGGCGGGGGAACATTTGCGTTCACTGCAACTCACGGGCAGATGGCCTTGTTTTTGAGCATAAATCAGCCTTAACTCTGCTTATCCTGAGCGGTGCGCTGCCTGTATGGTGCTGGTTGTTCTCTGAAGCTTTCAGGCCATCTTCAGTTGGATGTAAACACTCAGGTTTTTACTAATCAGCTCCCTTCTAAAGGCTGATATTCATTTTCAGGGACTTCAGATTACAAATACAAGCCATATTTGGTCTATCAACATAAAATGCATCCAAAACGACATCCCATTAAGTGGTTTTAAACTTATTTTATATGAAAAAAGGTCAGGTACACAAAGTACTTCCTGCAGGAAACACTGGAGCATCTCAACGCTAGACTGTTTTCACCATTTTAACAAACCTTTGTTGTTGCTGTGGTGGGAAAATGTAGATTTCTCTTGTTTCATATATTTAGTTAAGCTATTTATCCAGTGAAAAATGTTTTAACTCAGTCTGTTTCACCTGCAAGGCCAGATAATGTCTGAGAAGTGTTTTGCATACAAATTTGTATTCCATAAGCCAAATTCTTAATAATTGTTGTTTAACCAAAGTGTCTTTCATTTGTTTTGATTCTGACAAAACCTTCACAGCTTTTTCCTCATTATAAATAAGGGAGACAAACTCTGTCTAATTCAGAACAGGGCTGATTACCAAGCAATAAGATCTGTGATTTTAACTGGGGTGAATAATGAAATACTTTTTCCCCACTACATTGCTTTTGTTTCTAGCATTTTGAGCTCAGAAAGCAAATATACGTTTATTTTTGATGCCAAGCAGAATATTTTCAGTTTTTATTACAAAAATAGAAGAAAATCTGTATCGTCAGAACATTTCCTTTCTTCTAAGAACATCATCAATGATTTATCTAAAGACTAACATTTCTCATTTAGACATTTCAGCTGTTTTCTTAAAAAAGAAAGAAAATCCAAGATATTTCTGCACGTTGAAGACAATGACTGACCTCTGCTTGTCAGGTGAGCCACATAGGGAACACCGTCCCTCTCCCCAAAGTATATTCCAAAGTGGGAAAAGTATTTGTTCCTGGGATATTCCACGATGTCTCCTGGGTAAAGCTTCGGACGGGAATTGGTCTGCAGTGGAAAAAAAAAAACTGCAGTAAATTCAGCTGAAACACATTTTATTACATTTTCTACAATCATTAAAGATGTTTTCTCTTCCTAATGGGGTCTTATTTACCAATGATGAAACAGACCCTGTTGGTCAATAGGGTTGTGGGCGGAGCCTGCTAAGACGGGTTCTTCTGAACCAGTCAAAGCATATAAAGCAGCTAACAGTTTTTCCTTCTTCCATTTAAACAACTCGGGATACCCTAGATGACGTAAAGCTTTGATCAGCTTCTGACCAACAGCAGAAGATGTTTGATTATGCAAAGTGAATAAGTGAGTCTCTACTGCGGTGGGCTGAAATGCCGCACAGTGAAGAAGAAGTCATTATTCATTGAGTGAAACAAGATATGATTCAAACAAATGATTACTGTTTTTAAATGCACTCAGGGGTAAGGTGCGTCACGTATGCAGACATGTCTTTTGGTCTGATGAAACTAAAACTGAACTGTTGGGACATAATGGTGAAACTTTGCTTAAACAGTAACGTACTCAATGGGTATGGAGGAGGCTGCATCGTGCTGTGGGGTTGTTTTTCTGCCTTTCTGTCTCTCTAAAAACATTAAGAACTAATGAAGCAAATGGTAAAGACACCAAGAAGGACTTTAAGGGTTGACATCAGTTAATGTTTATATTATGTTTCCGGAGCGGCCATCACACGTTAAGATCTTAGCGCTATGTTAATGCTAATGTTAGCGATCAGGGTCAGTAATGTATTGAGGGCAGGACCTAACAGGTGGAGTCTAAAAGGAAAGATTTTAAAGTTTAAGATAAACATTGAGATGGATAATGGAGAGAGAGAATAGAATATCCTTTAATGAAGTTCAAGAGTTTATCATACAAGGTTTATATGTCTGAATCCTAAAACGATTTGTTCACATTCTTCGTCTCATGGATGTGTGTACCGAACTAGAAGCATATTTATGAAATAATTTGCCTGAAAATTTGTTATATTTTGTTTTTCTTGTGTGATTAATGGAAAAGAGACACAATCTTAACAATCTTAGCAGCATTCTACGAACATGAAGTAGTACCATTAAAACATGGAGGCTAAGAAAGTGTTCAGTAAGCAATGAACTGAATATCATCCTGTTCTGTTCACACGATGAATCAAGATGGATCGATTAAAAAAAGACCTTCCAAGCCAAAGTCTAACGATCAGGTTCAACTGAGGATGAGGCTGATGCGGCTAGACAAAAAGAGGGATGATTGAAGGAGTCGGGGTCAGACAATAGCCCCAGGAACATGGGATTGACTGTAAAGCACGGTGGTGGCTGCATCTGCTAAATTTCTAACACAAGCAGCAGAAACTACTTTATTCAATACTGCTTCACTAACATCGGAGCATCCGTAATACTAGCTGTTCTGCTTCAATCCTAGTGGCACTGCTTCACTAGTCGCACTGCTTCCTGCTTCACTTCTAGCGGAACAGCTTTACTAGAGGTACTGCGTCACTTCTAGCAGTACAGCTTCACTTCTTGCACTGCCTCAGTCGTATTGGTACGGCTTCATTTGGCCCTTATAGAATACTGTAGCAACATTCAGGCCAGAGGTGACGAGTTTTGGAAAACAACAGCTCTTAAATCCCCAACATTGTCTAAAATCAAACAATATGGCGACGAGGACCTGAATTACTGCTGGTAAATGAGTCAACATTCCCCATTTCTAGCTAATTATGTCCTAAATTAACTTCACTCCTAGTGGTACAGTGGTACTAGCTTCACTACTTGCACTGTTTCACTCCTAGCGTTACAGCTTCACTTATGGCAATGCTTCACTCCTAGTGGTACGGCTCCATTCCTTGTAGTACTGCTACACTTGTCACTGATTCACTACTAGTTGTACTGTCATTGCACGAAGGGAATGGAAATTGTGGTCAGAGCAGATACCAGGACCGGTAGCAGGGTTAATTTCAGGCCAGGTTTACACAGGAAACCTTCAGGCCAGAGGTGACGAGTTTTAGAAAACGGCTCTTAAATCCCCAACATTGTCTAAAATCAAACACTATGTTGATGAGGACCTGAATTACTGCTGGTAAATGAGTCAACATTTCCAGCTAATTATGACTTAAATTAACTCATTTTTAGAAAACTCGTTTCAAGAAAGCAGAAATGTTTCATCCTAATAACAGCCTCCATGATTAACAATGATGGACTCAGAAAGAGAAATAAAGTGAAAATGGACCCAAACAGAGTCCTGAGCAGCAGCTCCTTCATCAGGTGAAGCTTTCTTACCGTGCCCATGTCTGTCAATGTTCTCCGCAGCTTCGTCCTCCTGATCTAAAAGAAACCCCACCGCGGTCACACAGGAACCCCTGCTGCTTTACATACCAAACTCACCCATGTGATGAATGTGTGCAGAAGTCTGCTATGGTCCACTGAGCGCTCTCACTTTACACCTCCAGGAGAAGAATAGCCTGATCCTCCTCTGGTCGCCTCTTTAGAGAAAACCTCCAGGCTCCACTTGGGTTCTGGATCCCTTTGGTGGTTCTAACCCGATTCCTTCTCCATGGAAAACCTTAGATCTCCTTCAGAGTCTCCATCCCGGGACCTTTGGGTGTGTTAGCAGGTGTTTCCTAAACAGATCATCTGAAAGAGGAACTAGCTTCAGTCCGTTTGGTTTGGGTTTTTTCATAGAGATAACAAGGAAAGTGCAAGAAGATAAACCAGAACAGCTACCACAACCTTTCTTTGTTCAACTGATCCTTAAAAAATGACATTAAAGAGAAAAAAGTTTAGTTTAGCTGCATTTTCAACTCTAATTTTTTTAATGGGTCAGGCTCGGTTCTATTAGCAAGAAACAGAAGACAAGTTTCAGCCACACCCAAATATATGACCACTTTGTTATGAAATGAGAACAAATCATGTTGTAGCTTGTGGTTTCCCCGCCCAGCCTTCCAGATATGACGGGAACTTCTGCAGCGCCAGCCGGATCGTCCAAATCTAAGTCTGGTGACTTGGTTTTGAAGGGAAGAAAACATCCTTTTCTTAAGGAAAAACTTTAGCTCAACTTTAACTTTACCTTTTCCCCTTAATTTCTCAGATTTGACCTCCTAGAAAGTGGGAAGTCTTTTTTTCTCCCATTTTGTCGAGATAAACTAGACGTTTCGTAGTTTATCTCCAGCAAAAGCATAAACAGGCACTGAAACAGCTGAGGCTCTGCAGAGAGGATGACATCAGCTTCCTGCAGCTAAATAAACAGGAGCTCTGATCAGCGAGAAGATTTAAAAACAGAAGCAACAGGAAGCCGGTGCAGAGGTGCTACCTCTGCTGTACCAGAACCACAGCTGCATTCTGGACAATTTGGAGGCAAGGTGTGAGCAAAGAACTGATGAAAGATGAGGTCAGAGACACCAGCTGGAAATGAGCTAGACGGGAAACACCTACGTCCACAACAAACTGATCGTGTTCACTTTAAAAGGAAACCTAAAGCTGTGCCAAAAAGAAAAAAAAAAATCAGTTCAACTAAGCTGACTGGGTTCTTCATCCTCATCTTCATCGCCGAACGCTAAAGTTCTGCAAGCAGACCTGTTATACAGACGTTGACCTCTCACCTGGTTCTGTCCAAACAGGCGGAGCTTCAAAGCTAATCGCAGCCAGGGCTAACGTCTGCGAAAGGACCGCTGATGCTGATTTTGCTGGCAAAATGTTCATTTGATCTGTGTTTATCTGAGTGTGTTCATTATTATTCCCCCAATAAAGTAAGAATTTATTATTATCTAGAGACTATTAATAACCTGATGTGAAATGCAGCTCCAGATGAGCTGAGTGTGGTGATGTCATCAGTACGCTTCTGTTCCATTTCTAGACTGTACTCGCGTTCTTGTCAACTGAGAAACGGCCATATTAGATACATCTGCAATTAACAACCATTATGAAGATTTCCATAGGACTTCACAATTGAAATTCTCCAGAGCTATATTGAATACATCGGGTAAAAGGGAAAAAAAAAGGGTTATTTAAATTTTCCGATTCATGAAATTCAACATAACACCTAGAATCCCTATATATATAAAATCCAGATTGGTTTTTGAAGTGAAAATTGAAAACAAAAAGATAAATACGAGAAGAGCAGCGTAGAGAGACAGGGCCTGTGGTGTGGTTGGTAAGCCCATGGCCCTCCATTTAGAAGCTCACGGGTTCAAATCCCACTACTGTCCTTTTCTAACTGTAGAAGAAACAAAAAGATAAATACGCCTGTAGAGAAGTCCAACTGTCCAAAAATGTGGCGTTGATGTTAAAGCGTTGACTCTAAAACTAGAAGCTCATGGGTTCTAAATTCACTATTCTCTTTTTCTAACAATTGTAGAAGTAGAAACAAAAAGTTAAATGCGCCCGGAGAAAAGACCAAATGTCCACAAGCGTGGCATGGATGTTAAAGTCTTGACATTAAAACTAGAAGCTTGTGGGTTCAAATCCCACAGAAATTGATGTTATCTTTTTCCAACAACTGTAGGAGAAACAGAAAGATAAATGCGCCCGGAGAAAAGTCCAAAGTGTGACAGGTGTCATAGCAGAGTGGGATTGTCTGCGACCGTAAGGCGCCAGTGGTGCAGAGTCTGAGTTCAATTCCATCTGTGGTTGATGTAGCCTGGAACTACCCACTGTGGTGGGTCAGGGAGGGGGCCGTGTCCCCTCCCTGTTTCCATGACAATAACTGGAGGGGGTTATACATCAGCAAACAATGTCTGACTAGACATTTTAACGACAGTCAGAAATGTTTCTAAAATACTAAGTCTTTTTTGACAAAACTTGAAAATGACCACTTGCATTATACAAACTAAATAGAACATTTACTACAACATTACTTAACAACAAATTTAGCTTATCTTTATTACTTGAAGTGCTTTAGTTCATTGGACTACTGTTGTTGGTGTTTTAGACATGTAACCTTAGCATTTTACTGCCTCCAGTTACATGAGTTAAATCAAAGATTATGTTTCTAAAATACAGTAATGACCATATAAAGTATTGTTATACTTTTGACAACTTGAATACAAATAAAACAATACTGAAAGAACTCTTTATTAAGAAACTTAATGAATTCTTAATTAATGATTGGTCTCAACATAAAACGTAGTATAATGCAAGTGGTCAATTTCAAGTTTTGTTCAATATTACTGTTAATACTCTAGAAACATAACCTTAGAATATTTTTTGACTTAAAATTTCTAGTCAGACATTGTTTTCTGATGTATAACCCCCTCCAGTTATTGTCATGGAAACAGGGAGGGGACACGGCCCCCTCCCCGACCCACCGCAGTGGGTAGTTCCAGGCTACATCAACCACAGATGGAATTGAACTCAGACTCTGCACCACTGGCGCCTTACGGTCGCAGACAATCCCACTCTGCTATGACACCTGTCACACTTTGGACTTTTCTCCGGGCGCATTTATCTTTTTGTTTCTCCTACAGTTGTTGGAAAAAGATAATAGTGGGAGTTGAACCCATGAGCTTCTAGTTTCAGAGCCGATGCTTTAACAATCACACCACAGGCTCTGTCACACTTTTACCTCTTCTTGCAGTGGATTTATCTTTTTGATGACAACTTGCATTATACTACAACATTACTTATTGACAGATGTAACCCATCTTTATTACATAGATGCATATACAACAAACAAGTTTTATACTTTTAACAACTTGAATATTGAACTACTGTAGTAGACACATAATTTACTGTCTGCTTAACCATTGTGTATTTAGAACAGCTTTATCTGGACTGGAAAGTTCTTGCCAGAAAAATGGGACAATTTTTATTGGATGAACATACTTTTTCTTTAAAGAACACAATAATAAACTGAGATCAAAGGAGACATAACACATTTAAAGCACTTGGATTAATACATCAATGTTTATAAATAACATGATTTTAAAATAAAAATAAAATGTTAATAATTTAAGGAATAAAGATCAGAATATATGAAGTAAAATGTTTTGGTATTTAGTTCAGTCACTTATTGTTTAATTCAGATCAGTTTATTTTCATTTGGACAGAAACAACATAATAACATAAAGTAGATCTTTCTTTTTTATTCAGGCTTTGACACATCACAGGTCATTCAGAACATCACAATCAAATGCAGTCGATAAACTGCAAACATCCTTGATCTGTCGTTAGCGTCACTAATTAGCAGGAAACGAGACTGTGCAGAAGAGAAGCAAGAGTAAATAATAAAAGTATAAAGCTGCTGATCTCGAATCAGAGTGAAAATGAAGAGTTCAGATTATCTCTGTGCAAGAAAAAAATAGTGCAGAAGTTCACTCTGTTTAAGGCACCTGAGTTTCTCACACACTCATCATACTGCATATTTTAAACTGTGCAACCATCTCTGAGGCCACTTTTCAACAGGATTAACTAGAAAATCATGTTTCTGTGTGCAGAGGTTAAAGTTCTGAGGAGGAGGACCGGAGTTCTCTCAGATGAGCATACCCCGAGTTTATCCCTTCAGTTTTGAACGAAAAACAGAAAAAAAAGAGATTAAAGGGATAAACTAAGAAGATAAACTAACGAGATAAACTAACGGGATAAACTAATGAGATAAACTAACGAAATAAACTAACGAGATAAACTAAAAGGATAAACTAAAAGGATAAACTAACGAGATAAACTAAAAGGATAAACTAACGAGATAAACTAACGAAATAAACTAACGAGATAAACTAAAAGGATAAACTAAAAGGATAAACTAACGAGATAAACTAAAAGGATAAACTAACGAGATAAACTAACGGGATAAACTAACGAGATAAGCTAACGGGATAAGCTAACGGGATAAACTAACGAAATAAACTAACGAGATAAACTAAGGGGATAAACTAAGGGGATAAGCTAACGAGATAAACTAATGAGATAAACTAACGAGATAAACAAAAAGGATAAACTAACGGGATAAACTAAAAGGATAAACTAACGAGATAAACTAGGGAGATAAACTAACGGGATAAACTAACGAGATAAACAAAAAGGATAAACTAACGAGATAAACTAACGAGATAAACTAACGGGATAAGCTAACGGGATAAACTAACGAGATAAACTAACGAGATAAACTAACGGGATAAACTAAAAGGATAAACTAAAAGGATAAACTAAAAGGATAAACTAACGAGATAAACTAACGAGATAAACTAACGGGATAAACTAACGAGATAAACAAAAAGGATAAACTAACGAGATAAACTAACGAGATAAACAAAAAGGATAAACTAACGAGATAAACTAACGAGATAAACAAAAAGGATAAACTAACGAGATAAACTAACGAGATAAACTAACGAGATAAACTAACGAGATAAACAAAAAGGATAAACTAACGACATAAACTAACGACATAAAGAAATTAAGTATTGTCTGTGGGTATACTGGTCTGACAGAACAGCGGCAGCGTCTTAAGGCGTTTTCCTGGAGCCGTCTCTATGATCTAATAATAAATCAGCCGCGGGTTTAACGGTTTAAACTGTGAAACCATCCTGATTGTCTCCGACATATTGTAGGGTCAGATGTCTCCTTCTAGGGCTCGTCCCGCTGCGGCCCCGGGCTCTGGGGGGCCGGCTTGTCCCAGCTGTCCGTGTGGTGTCCGTGCTTCCTCTGGTGGCGTTTGTAGTTGTCCCAGTGGCCCGTGGTGTAGCCGCACTCGGCGCAGGCGTACGGTTTCTCCCCCGTGTGCCTCAGAGCGTGCCTCTTCAGGTTCATGCTCTGGTTGCAGCGGTAGCCGCACACGCCGCAGCGGAAGGGCTTGGCCCCAGAGTGGATGCGCTCGTGGCGCCGCAGGTTGGCCAGGTTGCCGCAGGCGTAGCTGCACGACGGGCACTGGTAGGGCTTCTCGCCGGTGTGCACGCGCATGTGGCGCTTGAGGTTGTCAGGGTGGGAGGAGGTGTAGGTGCAGTGGGGGCAGCGGTGGGGCTTCTCCTCACAGTGGGTGTGGGAGTGGCGGCTCAGGTGGTTGGGGTAGTGGGACAGGAAGGGGCAGTGGGGGCAGCGGTAGAGCTTGGAGCCCCTCCGCCCACGCCTGGGGGGCCCGTCTTTGCAGCGACGGCACACCTGAAAGAGGAGCGGGAACTTTGGCTGTTTGCTGTTGCTATGGATACAAGAGATTAAAGATCTTGCTCTCACCTGTCCCCCCTCCCCCTCCGCCTCCCCTCCGTCTTTCTCCCCCTCCAGGTCAGCCTCCTCCAGGGTGAGGCCGCACAGCCGGCAGCACAGGGGGAAGAGGAGCACCGGGAGGGGCCCCGAGGGGGCGCCCAGGCCCCCCAGGGTCCGCAGGTAGGAGGAGTCCTGGGACACCCTGAGGGTGAGCTCTGAGGAGCACAGAGAGAGAAAGCAGTTCAGGATGTGATCCAGCGGCTGCTGATGGAGGCGTTCCCCTCAGCATCCATCAGGTCAGCAGAGGTTCACGTTCAGCTCCACCAACCAACCATTTCCTCTTCCTCTTTCTCTGCTTTCTGCTCTGCAACATGGAGGCGCAGCTCAGACTCCTGTTCTTTCTAAATAACCTCCGACCGCAGCGAACACACCCACAGGAGCTATTGGAGCAATTAGCCTTTTATAGATGTAACAGTGAAATACTTCCAGGACAAGACCTTATTACCTTTGTAACAAAAAACAAATGTGCTTCTATATTGAAGAAGCGTGAAAGAGTGAAAGAAACAACCATAGAGGCATTAATGCTGATACGGGCACTCACCGCAACGTTATATTTATTTACATTACGTAAGTTAAGAAGTTATTTACGTTAAATCTAATGAGGAGCTTTCAGCTGCTCTGAGATCAGAACTAAAAACATCGGTTTCTCCATCTGACCACCACTTTACCTCCTTCACTTCCACCTTTCGTCCTCCTCCTCCCCCATTTCTTCTCCTTCTCCGGCCTCTCCTGCGTGTGCATGCGCTGGTGCCTCCGCAGGTTGCCCAGGGAACTGCAGGCGTAGCTGCACTGCGGGCAGCAGTAGGGTTTCTCCCCGGTGTGGGTGCGGAGGTGGCGCTGCAGGTTGACCAGCTGGGCGGATGCGTAGGAGCAGACGGGGCAGCGGTACGGCTTCTGGCCGTCGTGGATCCTCATGTGGCGCTTCAGGTGGTTGGAGTAGCGCGAGGCGAAGGTGCACAGAGAGCAGGAGAACAGCTTGGAGGGGACGCCGTCTTTACTGACGGGTTTCTTCTTCCTGGTGGAGGGATGAGAGGGGTCCCCCTGAGGGGAGGGGGTGGAGACGGAGTTCTGCTGCTTCTCCTCGCAGCTCAGACAGTAGAGCTCCGCCCCCAGGTCCAAGCCCACACCTGGAGAAGGAACAGCGAAGGATGGTTGAGAGGGAAGTCTAGAGTGATGCATAGGGGAAACCAGAAAGGTCCGTTACCGAGGCCCAGACCGGCCCCCAGAGGAGTGTCCCCCAGCAGCTGGCCGCAGCCTTTACAGGACAGGAAGGCGGGGAAGGCGGCGGCCGTAGGAGCCGAGGGCTCGTCGTCCTCCGTGCTCAGAGAGAACACCGTCACTCCTTCAAGCACAAACATCGTCAGCTGTGAACCGACAGACCTCAGCCCGTCTGCAGGGGGTGCCACCCACCTCCGTCTCTGTCCAGCCCCGCCATCTCCGCCGACCCGAACTCCAGCTCTCCATTCAGCAGGAAGTCGCTCTCCAAGACCGGGCAGCTGGGCTCGCACGGCGCCGCCCCATCCACCGACTCGGCTGCGAACGGGAAGGAGACGAACCAGGAATTATCAGAGGAGACGTTTCTAGAAGACGTTCCGCAGTAGCTACCAGATCTGCTCGGTTCTGCTTCATACCCGTGACGTTACGCTACATGATTGGCTGAACGTTGCCACATTTTGTAAAACACTGCGGTTGCCCAGACAACGATAATAACATCCCACAGCGTCCGTTAGCGTGTCTAAAGATCGTTGAAGTTTTACCTGATCAATAACAAAACTGAAAAAATCTGTTTATTGTGAACAAAGTAACAATTAGACCCTGATATAAAGAGCTGGGGAGCTCTGCAGCTAGCTGTAGCTACCAGGTTAGCCTCTTTTAGCTCGCTCAGTTAGCCATATTAAGCTGCACTACTTTTAAATTCATGTCAACAACAACCATTTTTTTTCTACAAGTAGAATAACGGTTTTGTCTAAAATTTTTAAGAACGTCTTTTGTCCTCCTCTGCCCTCAGATCTTAATAAAAAGAATAATAATAGTAACGGTTGCAGTTTGTCCGAGTGGAGTTGCCATATGATGGCGTGATAAGAAGGGGTGGGGCCTCGAGCAGATCTGGTACTGACACTGGTTTTCCACTTAGAACGGTTTATAAAGACAAGAACAAAGAGGAGAAGCTCAGAGGAAGAGAGGGAGAGGAGGGAGGAAATGAGATTAGTTCAGAGGAGGAAGACGGTGATCCTGCTGCAGCGAAGCATGGAGGGAAAAACAGGATCTAGGGGCCAAGAGTCAGAGAAACCAGCAGCTGTAAGGAAAAACGAAAATGAAACTTTAAACTAAACGGGCGTGTATCCCTTTAGTCGTGTACAAAAAAAACGATTTAGTTACTTTCTGGTGTTTTTGAAGCATATGGCAATCTGACATTACATTTTTGTTTTTTATACATGACTAAAGGGACACACGTCCGTCGAGGTAGTTTAAAGTTTATTTTTCGTACAAAACAAAAGAAATAAATGCAAATCTGACGTCTTGAGGAGGCGTATTGACTAAAGGTATGCTGGACTGACAGAACAACGGCTCTATTAAAGAGGATCCATGTAATGAGGTTCCTCCGTTTTCTTCTGGACAGACTGCATCCTTCATGGCAGCTCTGCCGTCAGACGATGAGCAGGAAGAGATCAGAGCTGAGAAACCAGGAGGAAACCCTGAGGAGCAAGGAGTAACCAGGAGGAAACCCTGAGGAGCAAGGATTAACCAGGAGGAAACCCTGAGCAGCAAGGAGTAACCAGGAGAAAACCCTGAGGAGCAAGGAGTAACCAGGAGAAAACCCTGAGGAGCAAGGAGTAACCAGGAGAAAACCCTGAGGAGCAAGGAGTAACCAGGAGAAAACCCTGAGGAGCAAGGAGTAACCAGGAGGAAACCCTGAGGAGCAAGGAGAAACCAGGAGGAAACCCTGAGGAGCAAGGAGTAACCAGGAGGAAACCCTGAGGAGCAAGGATTAACCAGGAGGAAACCCTGAGCAGCAAGGAGTAACCAGGAGAAAACCCTGAGGAGCAAGGAGTAACCAGGAGAAAACCCTGAGGAGCAAGGAGTAACCAGGAGAAAACCCTGAGGAGCAAGGAGTAACCAGGAGAAAACCCTGAGGAGCAAGGAGTAACCAGGAGGAAACCCTGAGCAGCAAGGAGAAACCAGGAGGAAACCCTGAGCAGCAAGGAGAAACCAGGAGGAAACCCTGAGCAGCAAGGAGTAACCAGGAGGAAACCCTGAGCAGCAAGGAGAAACCAGGAGGAAACCCTGAGCAGCAAGGAGAAACCAGGAGGAAACCCTGAGCAGCAAGGAGTAACCAGGAGGAAACCCTGAGCAGCAAGGAGTAACCAGGAGGAAAACACTGAGCAGCAAGGAGAAACCAGGAGGAAACCCTGAGCAGCAAGGAGAAACCAGGAGGAAACCCTGAGCAGCAAGGAGAAACCAGGAGGAAACCCTGAGGAGCAAGGAGAAACCAGGAGGAAACCCTGAGGAGCAAGGAGTAACCAGGAGGAAACCCTGAGGAGCAAGGAGTAACCAGGAGAAAACCCTGAGGAGCAAGGAGTAACCAGGAGGAAACCCTGAGGAGCAGGAGTAACCAGGAGAAAACCCTGAGCAGCAAGGAGTAACCAGGAGGAAAACACTGAGCAGCAAGGAGAAACCAGGAGGAAACCCTGAGGAGCAAGGAGAAACCAGGAGGAAACCCTGAGCAGCAAGGAGAAACCAGGAGGAAACCCTGAGGAGCAAGGAGAAACCAGGAGGAAACCCTGAGCAGCAAGGAGAAACCAGGAGGAAACCCTGAGCAGCAAGGAGAAACCAGGAGGAAACCCTGAGCAGCAAGGAGTAACCAGGAGGAAACCCTGAGGAGCAAGGAGAAACCAGGAGGAAACCCTGAGGAGCAAGGAGTAACCAGGAGGAAACCCTGAGGAGCAGGAGTAACCAGGAGGAAACCCTGAGGAGCAGGAGTAACCAGGAGGAAACCCTGAGCAGCAAGGAGTAACCAGGAGGAAACCCTGAGCAGCAAGGAGAAACCAGGAGGAAACCCTGAGGAGCAAGGAGTAACCAGGAGGAAAACCCTGAGGAGCAAGGAGAAACCAGGAGGAAACCCTGAGCAGCAAGGAGTAACCAGGAGGAAACCCTGAGGAGCAAGGAGAAACCAGGAGGAAACCCTGAGCAGCAAGGAGAAACCAGGAGGAAACCCTGAGGAGCAAGGAGTAACCAGGAGGAAAACCCTGAGGAGCGAGGAGAAACCAGGAGGAAACCCTGAGCAGCAAGGAGTAACCAGGAGGAAACCCTGAGCAGCAAGGAGTAACCAGGAGGAAAACACTGAGCAGCAAGGAGAAACCAGGAGGAAACCCTGAGGAGCAAGGAGAAACCAGGAGGAAACCCTGAGCAGCAAGGAGAAACCAGGAGGAAACCCTGAGCAGCAAGGAGAAACCAGGAGGAAACCCTGAGGAGCAAGGAGAAACCAGGAGGAAACCCTGAGGAGCAAGGAGAAACCAGGAGGAAACCCTGAGGAGCAAGGAGAAACCAGGAGGAAACCCTGAGGAGCAAGGAGAAACCAGGAGGAAACCCTGAGGAGCAAGGAGTAACCAGGAGGAAACCCTGAGCAGCAAGGAGTAACCAGGAGGAAACCCTGAGCAGCAAGGAGTAACCAGGAGGAAAACACTGAGCAGCAAGGAGAAACCAGGAGGAAACCCTGAGGAGCAAGGAGAAACCAGGAGGAAACCCTGAGGAGCAAGGAGAAACCAGGAGGAAACCCTGAGCAGCAAGGAGAAACCAGGAGGAAACCCTGAGGAGCAAGGAGAAACCAGGAGGAAACCCTGAGGAGCAAGGAGAAACCAGGAGGAAACCCTGAGGAGCAAGGAGTAACCAGGAGGAAACCCTGAGGAGCAAGGAGTAACCAGGAGAAAACCCTGAGGAGCAAGGAGTAACCAGGAGGAAACCCTGAGGAGCAGGAGTAACCAGGAGAAAACCCTGAGCAGCAAGGAGAAACCAGGAGGAAACCCTGAGGAGCAAGGAGTAACCAGGAGGAAACCCTGAGCAGCAAGGAGTAACCAGGAGGAAACCCTGAGGAGCAAGGAGTAACCAGGAGAAAACCCTGAGCAGCAAGGAGTAACCAGGAGGAAACCCTGAGGAGCAAGGAGTAACCAGGAGAAAACCCTGAGCAGCAAGGAGAAACCAGGAGGAAACCCTGAGCAGCAAGGAGTAACCAGGAGGAAACCCTGAGCAGCAAGGAGTAACCAGGAGGAAACCACTGAGCAGCAAGGAGAAACCAGGAGGAAACCCTGAGCAGCAAGGAGAAACCAGGAGGAAACCCTGAGGAGCAAGGAGTAACCAGGAGAAAACCCTGAGCAGCAAGGAGTAACCAGGAGGAAACCCTGAGGAGCAAGGAGTAACCAGGAGAAAACCCTGAGCAGCAAGGAGTAACCAGGAGGAAACCCTGAGGAGCAAGGAGTAACCAGGAGAAAACCCTGAGCAGCAAGGAGAAACCAGGAGGAAACCCTGAGGAGCAAGGAGAAACCAGGAGGAAACCCTGAGCAGCAAGGAGAAACCAGGAGGAAACCCTGAGGAGCAAGGAGTAACCAGGAGGAAACCCTGAGGAGCAAGGAGTAACCAGGAGGAAACCCTGAGCAGCAAGGAGAAACCAGGAGGAAACCCTGAGGAGCAAGGAGAAACCAGGAGGAAACCCTGAGGAGCAAGGAGTAACCAGGAGAAAACCCTGAGGAGCAAGGAGTAACCAGGAGGAAACCCTGAAAGGCAAGGAGTAACCAGGAGGAAACCCTGAGGAGCAAGGAGTAACTATTATTAATCGTTACTCCTATATATTTTTTAAATATTTTTTCCCTTTAAACTCGGAGATATATCTTATTGCATGCTGCATATCCCAGTAAATCTGTTTCGCCTTTAAATCTGCAGCTCTCCCTGCTTCTCCCTGCTGTTCAAAAAGATTTATGAACCTCTTCACTAATATAATGATGCCAGAATCTAAATTTCAAGATCCGTAGAAGCTCTGCAGTCTGATTCTGTCTGTTCAATAAGAAAACTTGTTCATTTCAACCTGTAACTAGGAGTTATGATCCTCTGAGACACTTTTTTTAAATAATAAACAAGAAAACAACATCTAAACTGTTTCCTCAAGCTTCTTGCATTATATTACTAACTTGTATAAACTTATCAATTGTTGCCATTTTAGCTGAAAAAGCTCCGTATTTCTAACAAACTTGATTTTTCGGTGGCATGTCTATTTTTTTTTTTTACTTGTACTTAAACATCAAAGTATCCGCTGGTTAATATTCAGTGAGTGTTGCTGTGTCTCGCCTCTAACCGCCTAGCTACGCTCTACGCAGCGAAATTCGACCGCCAATCAGATGTCTCAAAGCGACAGATCCGATGAGCGCAAAGATCGCTGCATCCAACCTCTGTTAGCTTTAGCTAAAGTAAATGAGCGGAAAAGGGGAAAAAATTGAGATTATTGGTGGGACATGTTCACACCAGTCCTTCAGGAAGTTACGCCTGTCATTCAATATCAGTTTATATTTTTTTCTGCTTCAACTTTTATTTTCAGCTTCAAATAAGATTTGTAAGTTTACAAAAATGTTGAGCCCTTTTTGACTCCATACAAGGAAGGATGAGGGGTGGGAGGTCAGGAAGTGGAGACAGGAAGCAGAGAGGAGGAGGAGATAAGGCGGCCTGAGGAAGAGGAGCAGATCCTCCAGTTTAACCACAGCTGATCCAATCTGAAACCTCCAGTTTGGCTTAAAGACAAATCCAGCCTAATCGTAGGTAATCCCAGAAGTACTTCCTCATTCTGCGGGGGACGGAGCAGACAGAGAGCCGCAGGTAGACTCACCTTTCAGCGGCTGCGGGTGGGACTGCTTCCTCCGCGGCATGCTGGAGCCTCTCAGCCCGGATCCTGCGCTCCTCCGGCGGGCTGGGCAGCGCGCGGTCAGCCTGGAGGCTCCGACCCGTCCGTCAGCCAGGCAGGCAGGCAGGCAGCTAACTGCATGTCATCATCCTCCTCATCTTCATCAGCTCCTTCCTCTTCCTCTTCCTCCAACGGACAGCAGCAGCGGCCAGCTCCGACTACCTCCTGGGAAAACACCACCGGAGAACAGCTTAAATAAAACTTTAAAATGTATTAAAATAAATACTAAATAAAGGTTATAAAGGATTAACTGGAGTTTAACAAATAACAACGCGATACAAAAATTTTAACTTTTATTTTCCTGGACTTAAGCTGCCCCTGTCGTTGTTTCTCAGAAAGTAGACGGAGCCATTCGGGTTTAACTCCAGTTATTTCACCTCTAGGAAAATAAAGACTTCATATAAAGTTCGGAGTAAAGTGAAAACTTAAAGCCAGGTCTGTCAGGCTGATGGCAAACATACCTGTGATCAAATCCAAGAGCAGGCAGAGGGACAAACATGACGCTAAAACTTTAAATCCACAGTTTGCTGCTGTCAGACTGCTGACACCGGCTTCTGCGAGCCACGTGACCTCAGTCGGCAGCAGGGGATTGTGGGAGATGTGGTCCCAAACGGGTCTATGAAACATGAGCTGAAAGTTGGTTTCCCAGAGTTCTGAGACGAAAAAAGAACCAAAACTACGGTAGAGGATTAGGGCCACTGAAATAATAATAATAAAATAAGGTTCATTTTAGTTTAATATGGGGGGAAAAAGTCAGAATTCAGATTTTTTTTTCTCAGAATTCTAACTTTAATATCAGAATTTAGAATTTTTCTCAGAATTCTGACTTTAAATCTCAGAATTTTGACTTTTTTCCCTCAGAATTCTAATTTTAATCTCAGAATTTTGACTTTTTTCTCCAAATTCTGACTTTAATCTCTGAATATTGACTTTTTTCCTCAGAATTCTGACTTTAATCTCAAAGGTCTGACTTTTTCTTTAGAATTCTGACTTTGATCTCAGAATTCTGACTTTTTTTCCTCAGAATTCTGTAATCTCAGAATTCTGACTTTAATCTCACAATTTTGACTTTTTTCCTCAGAATTCTGACTTTTTTTTTTTGCAGAATTCTAACTTTAATCTCAGAATTTTGACTTTTTTCTCAGAATTTTGACTTTAATCTCTGAATATTGACTTTTTTCCTAAGAATTCTTTAATCTCAGAATTGTGACTTTAATCTCAGAATTTTGACTTTTTTCCACAGAATTCTGACTTTTTTTTTTTTTTTTTGCAGAATTCTGACTTTAATCTGAGAATTAATTCTGACAGCTAACAAACATTTTAGCATCCAGCCATAGCCATGTCTGTTTTAGAGTCTAACTCTCTTGTTTTAACCACCTTCTGCTCTTCCACTAATCAAATAGCATCAGCAGGGAACCTCAGGGACGGAAAAAGTCGCCTAATTCCATCATTTTCCACCAATGTGTTCCTGTTTCTCCCAAAACACTCACATCTTTGTCAGTGAAGCTGAGTGGCCATCCACATTGAGATCTAAAATGTTAAGATTAAAGTAAAATTCCCCCATCCCTCAGTGAGGTCTAGAAGCACAAGATCTATATCCAGCCATTCAGCAAAGATACTGCTACATGGCTCTACATCTTATTTGGATTTTGACCAATTAAATGACCCTAGCCCCTTGAACAATTTAATACCTATTGTATATTAAGATGAAAATTAGTTAACAAATTTAATAACAGTATAAAAGCTAAGCGAAAAAGTTAAAAAGCTAAATGAAAATTCAGTAAAGTGAAACAGTTGTAGCTTGTAAGAGGCTAACTTACAAGCACAAATAAAGAAGTGTGGAAATAGACGATGAAACTCTGTAGTACCCAAGAGCCTAAAGAGCTTTGTAGAAGTAAAGTTTACAAAATAAATATTCAAAAACATAAAAATAAAAAACTCATGACTTCTATGTGATAAAGAAAACTGCAAGATTAGATTTTAAACAAAGTTTTATTTACAGATGATTTTAGACTAGACTAGAATTTGCAAGAAAGAGATTTCCATATATTTAGGTTATTACAAACATGAAGGTACACGATGTAATAATAAAAAAAATAACATAATGTCAGAGGCATCATGTCCTGTAACAGTGGTAAAGTTAGATGACATCTTAACTGTTTGTGTCCAGACTGGCCTTCTTTAAGTTTAAACATTTTGACCTTTTTCTGACTCAATATGGAGTCAAAAATAGGTCAAAATGTTTGAAAACATATAAATCTTAGTCAAAACTGAAAACAAGAATATTTGTCAAATTTTTATTTATTGTACAGCAACATCTCTCCAGCGCTGCTGCAAGCTGTCAATCATGTTTCCCCGCCCACTCCTGTCAGATTGGGGTCAAAATCTGAAGGTGAAAAAAACGGATTTGAAAGTGAAAAAAAAAAAAATCATGGAACTGAAAAAGGAATTTAAAAAATAATATAAAAACATGAAAGAAAAGGATTTGAATTTGAAAACATAAAATCTCAAACTGCAATAAAGAAATAAAAGGAAAAGTGTAATTAAAATACTTAAGTGAATTAGTTTTTTCAAGCTGAGGGGACGAATTTAAATTATTTTCTTTTTTTTTTAAAGTTTGCTTTTTCAGCTTCTCAGGTTATAAGGGAAACGTTTTAGATGAAATATTTACTCATATTTATTCTGGTTCAACTTTAATTTGTACAGTTTCAACTTTTATGTTTTCAGTTCCAAGTTGCCAAACATTTTGACCCCTTTCTGACTCCGTAGACCTTCCATCATGAGGGGACAGAAGGTCACACTGCACCCCCGTGTCACAGGTCTCTGTTTTCATACACTGTGTGGCCGAATCGCAGAAACTTCGTCTTTTCCGTTTTGGTCTTCTGCTGGTGGACGCCGCGCTGCTCCTTTCTTCAACAGTAACACTTTTCCTGTTGCCATTAGCGCCGGTACTTCCAGGAGCTTCAGAAGCCTTAAACAAACAGACACAAAAAATATATTTTTAAGCCATATCCATAAACTATTTTTATAAAAAATTAAATATAATATTTTTAGGATTGTGGATCTACCACAGAGTATTAGGGCCAGGCTAGAGATTGTTAAGTTGCTACATTACGAGAATAGAGTCATAAAACTATGAGAAAAATGTTGTAAAATTACAAAAATAAAGTCGCAACGAGAAATCTCATAAAATTACGAGAATATTGTCTTAACATTACGAGAACAAAGTCGTAATATTATGAGAATTAAGTCTCAATCGGAATAGTCATAAAATTACGAGAATAAAGACGCAACGAGAAATCTCATAAAATTAAGAGAATATGTTCTTAACATTACGAGAACAAAGTCGTAATATTACGAGAATTAAGTTGCAATGAGAATAGTCCTAAAATTACGAGAATATAGTCGTAACATTACGAGAATTAAGTCTCAATCGGAATAGTCATAGAATTACGAGAATAAAGTCACAATGAGAAATCTCATAAAATTAAGAGAATATTGTCTTAACATAACGAGAAAAAAGTCGTAATATTACGAGAATTAAGTCGCAATGAGAATAGTCCTAAAATTACGAGGACAAAGTCGTAACATCACGAGAATTAAGTCTCAATCGGAATAGTCATAGAATTACGAGAATAAAGTCACAATGAGAAATCTCATAAAATTAAGAGAATATTGTCTTAACATAACGAGAACAAAGTCGTAATATTACGAGAATTAAGTTGCAATGAGAATAGTCCTAAAATTACGAGAGTATAGTCGTAACATTACGAGAATTAAGTCTCAATCGGAATAGTCATAGAATTATGAGAATAAAGTCACAATGAGAAATCTCATAAAATTAAGAGAATATTGTCTTAACATTACGAGAACAAAGTCGTAATATTACGAGAATTAAGTCGCAATGAGAATAGTCCTAAAATTACGAGGACAAAGTTGTTACATCACGAGAATTAAGTCTCAATCGGAATAGTCATAAAATTACGAGAATAGAGTTGTAATATTACGGGTATAAAGTCGCAACGAGAATAGTTACAAAATTACGAAAATAAAGTCGTAACATCACGAGAATTAAGTCTCAATCGGAATAGTCATAAAATGCGAGAATAAAGTTGTAATATTACGAGTATGAATTTGCAACGAGAATGGTTACAAAATTACGAGAAAAAAGTCGTAATATTACGAGAATTAAGTTGCAATGAGAATAGTCCTAAAATTACGACAATATAGTCGTAACATTACGAGAATTAAGTCTCAATCGGAATAGTCATAGAGTTACGAGAATAAAGTCACAACGAGAAATCTCATAAAATTAAGAGAATATCGTCTTAACAATACGAGAACAAAGTCGTAATAATACGAGAATTAAGTCGCAATGAGAATAGTCCTAAAATTACGAGGACAAGTCGTAACATCACGAGAATTAAGTCTCAATCGGAATAGTCATAAAATTACGAGAATAGAGTTGTAATATTATGGGTATAAAGTCGCAACGAGAATAGTTACAAAATTACGAAAATAAAGTCGTAAAATTACAAGAATTAAGACGCAACGGGAATCAGTCAGAACATTACGAGAATAAAGTTGTAACATTACAAGCATAAAGTCATAATATTATGTGAATAAAGTCGTAAAATGTTGAGAATAAAGTTGTATTTTATAAAAACTCTTCCCAGAAGCCCTTTGTCCCTAAAATGAGGAATGTGGAGCATCATGGGAAGTTCTACTTTAGCATCGGTTTGACAAATCAGGAAATCTTTTAGCAGCAGTATCAAACTGGACTCTGGTTGCTTATTGGTGGAGCTGGTCGGACGTCATCTGCTGGGCGGAGCTCCAAGCCTTCATTCTAAGACCGGTTGTTGTTTGATGACTTTATTCTTGTATTATTACGACTTAATTCTCATAATAAAACTGTAGCCTGGCCCTAATAGTCTGTGAACTTGTGATTGCTTACAATAACTTGAATAATAAAACTAGCTAATTACCGTGTTGTGTTGTCGGGCTAACTGCCTACGATTCATTGACAAAGGTCGTTTCTTTTTTCCTGTTGTGTAACAGAACAGTGTGGGAACGGCAGTGGGTGTGAGTCTCCTTCGTTGATTTGCCAGCGGGCTTTCCTCTCCATAGACTCCAGCTACAACAGGAAATAAAAAAATTAGGCCTACAGCTCATATTCATGTACAAAATCAATTCACACACATTTTAATAAAATAACACAAATTCATTCATTTACAAAAAGCTTTATTTAATAAATATTTAGTTTATTATTTTATTCCAAAATTAAACATTTAGTTTGTTAATATTTAGCTCAAAACTAAATATTTAGTTTGTTAAATAAATATCTAATTTTTTTAATTAATATTTACCTTCAAACAAAATATTTATTTCTTTTTTAGATAAATATTTAGCTCCAAACTAAATATTTCCCACATTGTTTGGTATATGCAAAGGATGTGGGAGAAATTGAGACATACATATTTATTTATATAAATATATATATGTTAGGTTATTTATCATTGAGATATATATACAAAAACATTTCCCCCCCAAGGGATTATTAAAATAAATCTGATTCCAATTCAGGAAGACCTTTGGCAGGATTCAAATGAGCCATTTTAATTTAGATTAATTCCAAGATTCCGGGAAGCTTTTTCAATTCAAAATGGCAAAAACAGTTCCAGGTTTTATTTTTTATGGTTTTTAATTAATTTTCTTCTTCTAAATTCAAGTTATATTTGAAATCTCTTAAATGTATCAAATCATATGACCACCTGACTGAAATACTGATGGGAATGCCCACTGATGCACAGCAATCCCAACATGAATCCCCTTGTTGCCATGGTAATAACTGTTTCATTTACTTATTTATTTTGTTCCTTATCAATGTTGCCTTTTATTTCTATTTTGAAATCTGCCTCTACTCTGCCTTCCACAGACTTATACTGTTGCTATTGCCTTACTTGTTTGTACCTCTGTTTAAATAAAGTTCATACAAAAAAAAAAAAAAAACAGGCAGCAGAACTGCAGCAGCACTTTGTTGTTCATTACAAGCATGTTACATCAAATTACTGGTAGGAACATGGACTCTATGGTTCCCATGGAAACCTGTGTCCATGCGGTATCGATCAAAAGAAAAACCTACCGAATATCCTCGCTCTCATGTCCTCTTGAAAACATTCTTTTTCGAAATGTTGGCTACAAATGACGTGTTTTTTCTCCGGCCAGAAGTCCGATGGTAAATCCTCCCTCTTCAGGTTGGCAATCCAACGACGTACCCGTGGTGGGTCATGAACCGGAAACATGAAATAACTGATGTTTTTATCACTTTTACCCGATGTGTTACAGCATCCAACGGCCATGCACGTGGGCATTGTCAGTTTCACTATAGCTCTGGTGAATTTCAACGGTGAAGTCCTCTGGAAATCTTCAATAATTGTTGTTGATTGCAGATGTGTCTAGTAGTTCCCATTGATTTAGCTTGTAAAGCGGGGTGAATGGCGCTAGGCTTACCGCACCGTGACGCCACTGCCGGAAGACATCGTCTTCTTCCCCTTCTTCTCGTAACTGTATGGCAGGCCGCTTTAACATTTATTAGAAGCACTGGCCTTTCTAGTTCTCAATTTGTTGATCTCTAAAATTAGATTCTTCCTTGTCAAAACTACATTCCAACTAGCCAGAAATGTAAGTATAGATATCCTTAATTACATTTTTGCCAGAAAAAAGGAAATTTCAGGATGCCAAAAATATAATTGTACTAGTAGGAACAAACTTTTAAATACATAGACATCTATACAAATTTTAAGTGTTCATTTTAACGTTTATTAGATTGACCGAATATAAATTTCAGATTGTCTCAAATGCGTTTCTTCCTAGTCAAAATGAACATTTTAGATAGCTAGTATAACAATCTTCCTGAAATATACATGTTATATATGAATGTTTGTTTTAGATAGGGAGAATGTTATTTTAGATATCTGAAATGTTAATTTTGACTAGGAAGAAATGCATGTGACACACATGGCTTACACATTCATTTAAGCTAATAAATACTACAATGGCCTGCCATACAGTAGTTTTCCATGGTGGTTGGCAGTAGGCAAACTGGTTAAAGGGTTGCGCATGCGCGAACACAATAACTTCTGGGTAGGTAATACTTCGTTTTATTTTTTTTTTATTATCTTTTATCTTTTTCTGGCGGGGGGGTCCTTTAGAATATTTTTGTATTTGTATTTTTAAATATTGCATATTGTAAAAATGAACAAAAAAGAAATACACTGAAACAGCCTTTCGAACGTCGCTGTGTCTGCTCTGTTGGTGACGTCACACAATACAATGGAGAGAATGTAATACGTTTCCATTTTCTTACAGAAAAGTCTTCAATATATTCTATACGATGTAGTTTAGCATGACTTTAGGTTTTGAGTATTTTTAGTACCGTTATTATATAGTTTTTCTGCGACCTGGAAACTGATAAGGAGTTAAACAGGGAAACAGAAAATAAAATAAATAATAATAAAAAAAAAAACAAAAAAAAAAAACAGAAAAAATAAAAATAAAAAAGATAATAAAAAAGAAATAAAAAAAACCCCAGAAAAAAATAATGATATTAAAGATAATAACAAATAAACAGAATAATAAAATAATAATAATAAAATTAAATAATATTTTACCGAACCATATATAATGAAATACATAATAAAAATTGTCCTTATAATTTCTAATTTATCATTAAGCTATCACTCTGCCAGTTTCTGATGGTCCTACTCGTTTTCCTATCATACTTTCAACCCTTTCCCAGTTAAAATCCTTTACCTCAAGGTACTTTTCTGCAGCTTTCACTATTATGTTTGATTTTTTTTTCTTTGTCGTCTGAGCACTGCAATTGATCCCTTCTACCATCCAAATCCTTTTTTTTATTTTTTTATTTATTTTTTTTACAATCAATGAATCTTCTGGGATTTTGGAACACTCCTCCAAAGGTTTTG
Organism: Cyprinodon diabolis; assembly: GCA_030533445.1. Lineage (NCBI taxonomy): Eukaryota > Metazoa > Chordata > Actinopteri > Cyprinodontiformes > Cyprinodontidae > Cyprinodon > Cyprinodon diabolis. The sequence continues at coordinate 21,066,036 of CM060085.1, forward strand.
AACTTATTTCCGCTGCTGTTGATTTAGGTCTTTCTGACTGGGATGGGATTCTTTTTTGCAGCATTAGCATAACTTTTGACTGGATGATCTGGTGAACTGTAAAGTGCCTTGAGTTGACATGTGTTGTGAATTGGTGCTATAGAAATAAACTGGACTGAATGGAACTTCTTCCGAGCTCTAATTTCACTTTTCGTATCTCTTCAGATGTTTTGCTCACTTCACAGCCTCGTTATGCAGCAGTATGTTCTCCACCACAATTATATTATTTATCTTTAAGTTCTTTCTCTCACTTTCTACATTCAGGCTCTCCAGCACACTTCCACATTGTTGTTTTCCCTTACATACAGGTGCAATTTGATCACATTTTTGGCATTTGAACAGGGGCGGACTTAGGAAATTTGGGGCCCTATAGGGAAAGACAGGCAGGGGGCCCTCTGACACAGAGAGAGTAATGTTGATAGAATAGACATCCATTATCTGTTCTATGTTGTGTCCCTCTCTTCTTGTCCCTTTTCTTCTTGTTTTCCTCTCTATGTTTTGTACTCAGCTGACTTTTCATGCTGTCTCTAAAGGAATGAAAGATTTTTTCCAAGCACTAAGCTCACTTAGCTGATTGCTCCTTCCTGTGTTTCCAAAAAGGCCAAAGTAAATAACCCAGTCCTTCTTTTCACTGTAGACAAGCCATGATCTGCTTATCTGTTCTCCATTTTTCATTTGGATGAAATAATAGCTGCATGAATCATGACAGCAGACAAGATAAAGGAGAACAGGAGGCAGGGTTACCAATCTACTCGCTCTGGAGAGCAGAGTTCGCTGCTTTTAGATGTTGTCTCCAAAGTCTCCAGTAGCAGAAAAAAGTCTCTAGATTTGGCGCTAGGAGCTTTTTAGAAATCAAAGTGCTAGAGGGGTCTGAAAAGTGGCTAAATATAGCGACTAAAGTGCTAAGTTGGCAACACTGATCTTCGCATCGTTTGTTTTCGAATGATTTGCTGCTGAAGATGTGCAGCAGCAAACCACACTTTGCTGAGACACACATATTTTAAGCGTTCTGATGGCATTTTAGCGAAAGGATTTTTATCAAAAACATAATTAATGTGCACAAATACATAATAGCTGCATTAACTATACATATTAACAGAATTTTATGGCCCCCCAGGAACTTGGGGCCCTAGGCAGCTGCCTAGTATCACCTAATGGTAAGTCCCTTCTGCATTTGAGACATCTTAGAGGTGGAGGATTGTACATATCGACATTGTAGCTCATATATCCAATGAAATCCTTACTGGGTAATTGCTCTTCTTCAAATTTGATTAACACAGATAAGCTGTCACAGCTTTCTCCATTTCTTGTTGTTTTTAACTGTTTCACTTCTTTTACTTTTGCACCACTTATGTTTTCTAGAATCTCTTTTTCAGTTACTTTTAGAGGAACTCCTCCAATGACTCCCCTGCTCATCCTTTTGTTCTCCACCAAGATGCACTGAACTCTTTTCCCCTCAATCTTGTTCATCCATATAGCTTTGCCTTGCTGGGCGCTGTCTCTGCAGGTGATTAACAGGTCTCCACTATACAGAAGGCACTTCAAACTTCTCCTACAAGTTTTTTTTGTCAATTTTGCTAACTGAACTGGCTTCCAATCTGCAAAAGTCTCGCTGATGAACTAGTTTGAATATTATCATCACTTGATTGTTGTGTGCAGGACTCGCCTTCAATTGATCTCTGCTTTTTCCACTTTTTCTAATTATACTCTCTTCCAATCTTCTTCGTTTTCACTATTTCCTTCTTCCATCCCTCAAGAATAGCTTCCTGTTTCCTTGCTTCTCACAGCCCAGGACATTTCTCCACAGGTGTCCCGTCAATCCTCTCACATGAGTTTTCTTATTTTTACAGACGCTTGTAGTTCAATGCAGTGAGGAAAGCTCTGATCTTTATATTGGAGAAACCCAACATCTCCACGGATGCACGGCCCAACACAGAATAGCTACCTTCTCAGGACAAGACTCTACGGTACATCTACAGCTTATGGACAAAGGACATTCTTTGGAGGACCAGAATGTTCACATTTTAGACAGAAGACTTACCCTATTCAGCCAGGCCAACACTTCCCTTTAACAATCCCCCTTTCAGAGACATAGACAGGTATGGGGCAGTGCAGACTAAAAAAGAACTCAAAAACCCCCATTCTAAAGGGGTGGACCCGTTTGTCCGTTTCATTTTCCACTCTATAAAACCTAGAACTCAACGCTATTTTGGACATCTTGAATTGAAAAAGCTTCCTGGATGGGAAGAGAAACATCTTCAAACTTGGAAACAAAGTCCAGTGGAAGCAAACGAAGCCCTGAGTTGCCGTAAACTTGAGGATGTTGCCTTATTTGGTTATGGCCTGTACTTTTGTCACACCCTGAAATTGGCATCGAGACCAGCCCACTGGTTCACAGCCCAAAAACATGAACAGGGGTAGATGGAAGACAGGAGTTAGGCTATTTAGCCTACAGTGTCATGAAGCAAGGACAGATGGACCCAGTATTCAGGGAGAGACAGTCAGTAGGCATGTTCAAAACGTTTATTTAATGAAGAACAAAACTAAAAGGGGAGCTGCTAGGATCTGTGGCACACAGCAACTGCAGTTGGGGGGCGGGGCACCGCCCAATCTCAGACACTCTGTTAGTTGGAGAAACACAGGTAAGTGACCACGATCATCTGACAGAAGATGATTATCTGAGTTGGTCACTTACCTGGTTTAACAGTCCAAGTGTGTCCCCAGTGCTGCAGTCCCAGAGGTCTTGCAGGAAGCCGATCCTGGTCAGGGATCCAGAACAGACAGAACAGGCAGGATCCAGGCCTCATACAGCTCCTTGGCAGGTTCAGAGTTCAGCAGAGTCCGGAAACGTGACCAGGCGGTCACGCACAGGAGCAGACAGGATCAGGTGCAGACGGGGAAGCTCAGTGGAAGAAGGTAGCCGAGACAGGACGTGGAACCAGAACTGAATGCAGGACCTTTAAACTGGTCTCCACCTTGGAGCCAGGCTTACTGGGATAAAACTGAACCTCCCCGCATATAGAGCCAAAAACCCAGAGAACTCAGAAGGGGAGAAACAGTGGACAAGCAGGAGACAAGACAGACACAAAATCCTCTTTCCACTGGCCGGCAGGATCCAGGACAAGAACCTTGCAATCAACATAACAGACAGGATAACAGAAAGACAGTTAATGATCTGGCCATAAATGCTCAGGCTGAACAGAATATAAACCAAAGAAACAGGTGAGAGGAATAAATGATAATTGAGGCAGGGAGGGAAAACCACAGGTGAAAGAAATAACCAATTAAGGGAGAGCAAACAGGCCAGATCATGAGATACAGTTGGGTTTACTTCTACAAGATTACAAAGCAGGCAGTTTCTCTATTGAAAATGCGCCAGAACCACGGGCGTGCACAGAGAAAGGGGAACATTTTCGAACTGGGGGGCTGATCTGGACGGCGGCAGGGAGCCAGGCAGGGGACGGAACGACCAGACCCGACCCGGTGACGGTATGCTTCTCCCTGCCTGCCCGGTTAGGGCTCCTTACTGCGTTAGCACCCTGCCCCCGTCCACTGAGGAAGAAAACCTGTCGTTTAATTCTAGGGCATTTAACCAGGCTTGCTAAATTAATTAAATCACAGCAAACATATTAGTTTTAGGTTTTAATAATGATCCGTTGATTATTCCTTGCTGACCGGACTTTTCCTTTAAAACCATCCAAACATTGATGCCCGGAAATTAAAATGTTAGGATTCACTTTCCAGAAGTTTAAGAGACAAACACAAGAGATGAGATCTGTACACAGGAAAGCCTGAGTTGAACAAATGAGACTACCCTGAAACTGAAATAAAAGTTTAATTAGTTTGATTCTTCTTTTGTCTGATTGTGTTAAAATTTCTTCAAGGTAATGCTTTGTTTTAATTTGGTGCTAAATAAACAAAACTAAAACGAGTTGAAAGTCAAGCTGCTGAAAAACACTAAAGAACATCGGCGGAGCTCCACAGGGTTCTGTCCTCAGTCCTCTACTTTTTAGATTCATTTTTATTTATGCTGTGATCACAAGTTAAACATGGCCTCAAACTCATCAATTCTCTGTCTTGTATTTCCTTTGCGAATCTTCTTGTAGGACACCGTTTTATATTTGGAACGGTCGCTGCTTTTCTTCTCATCGTTGTCCTCATCAGCCTCATCGTTGGTCTTCAGGGAGTTTTGATCGACGTCTTTGTTTCCTTTGCCATTTGTGACTTCCTGTCTTCTTTCCTCCATGGACTCCTGAACGTTGCTTTCCATCAGTCTGACCTTTTCTCTTCGTACAGCAGCCCAGTACCTGCAGTTCAGGAAACATAAATACCTTCTGTGACTTGTTTTGAACATATTGAAGCCAGCTAGTAATGACCTTCTTTAACTGAAGGTGTCGCCCTTTCACTCAGGAATAAAACTTCAGAATTTCAGGTAAAATGTAGATAAAGAGCATTTACCTTCAGATGAAATGTCTCTGATGTTTCAGCCCGACGTCTCCTGCCTCTGATGGAGCTTTGCTTCCAGTAACTGGCTGTTGGGTTTAATGGAGCCTGTTTTGGCAGGAAGTCGGTGTCCTCCCAGTCTTTGTTGCTGCTCGCTGGTCTGGGATAAACGTTCCCACAGTGGTGGGGTCTGGCAGACACTCAGTCTGGCCCTTCTATTTTCTGTGGTCTACATTTCTATTCTAATTCATGACCTTGTTTTCAAATGTATTCATATTCTCTATATGATTTCATTTATTCTGTATTTTCTTTTTTGATCTAGTCTCTTTTCTTCAACCCCTTCCCCTTGTTCATGATAATCTCTTCCTCCTGACTCAACTCTTACTCCTATTTCTCTCTTCCATTGCTTCTGGGTAACTGTATCACATTTTTCCCTAAGTTTTTCCGTGGTTCCTCCTTCACCTGCGAAGATGGTCACCTTTCTTCCTCCTCCTCCTCCTCATCATCCTCTCTTCCTCATAGCTTTCTCTTTCCTCCTTTCCTGGCCTGACCCTGGATTCTTGCTTCCCTGAGCAAAGTGGACCTTTGCCAATGGAATGTGTATTTTTACTCTTAAAATAAAATAATTAGATAATATGCATTTAAAATTAGACAATCCAATTGTGTTTTCTCATTTTAACTGTAAATTGTCTTGTTCCATAGGCAAAACGTCTCTTTTATCTCCTCGATTCAAGAAAAATGCACTTTTTTAAAAGAAAAAACTACTAATCTAGACTTTCATTTTTTCCCAGTGTGAAACAGATTATAATAAAATATGTCTCCGGACCTTTACTGGTTCTTGATTTTATTTATTGTGAACTCACTGATTTTTAATTGGCTACCCCTGCTTTATAGTCTGCTGTTGTTTTAATGCACAATTATTACATATTGCAGATTCTATTAAACCTACCAAAGTAGATGTTCCTTCCGTCTGTCGTTAGAAATTTCATTGCTGCTGAAAACACCTGAATTCAAACTTTTCTATTCTATTCTATTCTATTCAGCTTCACAATCAGGGATAGATCTCAGTTGGATTTAAGTTTTTGCGTTCAAAGACAAACATGCTTAAATTCTCACACATAATCGGCACAAGAGCTGCTGTTCATCCTGGAAACACTCAGTGAGCTTCAAACACATTTAATTCCACCCCTTTGAATCTGATTAGATAATGCCACACTCAGATCTGAAATATTAGGTCCTCAGCAGCCACTAGATGGCGGTATAGTCTGAGGAAATCAGTTGAGTGGTTCCCTGCTCAACTGAAGTCAGCAACCCAGTCTCATGGGAAAATTTCCCATGAGACTGGGTTGAAGTCAGACCATTGGAATTATGAACTATTTAGAGATATAAATTGATGTTTTAAGCAGTTTGATTTATATACATTAAAAAGCTTTAACATGAGAGACACCAGCTGTTTGTTAAGTGCCTGTCCTCTCTGTGGTGATGTTATTGTCATCAAATGATTGATAATTCATGCAAACTACAGAGAAAAAGTGAACTAAGCCTTAATTTCTGAATAAGCTCCTTTCTGTGATCTGGAGTATTGTTCAGTCCTTTTATGTAAACCGGAGCAACAGTTCTTCAAATTTTTTGAAGATTTGTATTTTTTATGTAAAAGAACCACAAACTTCTAGTGTTTTATTGAGGTTTTCTTGAAGGAGAAAGAAAAAAAACTTTGGTTTTAAGTTATAAAATAGTTTGCTACAGTCTTTGGGGTTTAGAGACAACTTTTTCACTCTAGTTTGGAAAGGTATAATTCGTCTGTAATAAAAAAAATGCAAGAAAATGTTTTTGAGAACATTTATTAAAATTACAGCAGTAAAAACTAAAGAAAATCTTTTATCAGTAGTTTCATCTTTTTGTAGTAAAGTATGCACTTTTTTCACACTGGTGCAACAAAAAAGAAAATGCTTTATCTAATAATAAAATGGATGAAATTGTTTTATAATATAGATAAATGCGTCTTTAATAATCTATCCTTCTTTGATCCAGACTTTCTTTAAAATTATATTTTCCCTTTGCTTTGAAATTACAATTAGAATAGAGGAAAATAAAACCTATGTTGAGATACCTAAATGTGGCCAGTAGATGGCGACAGTGCAGACATTTAAAACATTCAAACTTTTTAAACCAAAGAGAGAAAACGAGTCCGATACCTTTGAATTATTCCAGAGCATCCTTCTATTGGTGACAGAAACGCCAAACAGTTTATTTTGTCACAAAGTTTTGAAATTAAATCTCTCATTCTTGATCTTCTAACACTCTGCGCTGGGACTTTGCGTCCTGCTGTGCCTTCCATGCTGCCAGGACCTCGTCGTCCTCAGCCTCCACTGCAGCCCGAGCCCTGATCCTTTGTCTAGTTTGAGCGATAAATGCTGCAACATCATCTTCCTCATCTTCGCTACCCTCCTCTTGCCTTCGTCTTCTTCCTTCCGTCTCGCTGCTGGCGTATCGTGAATGATGGACTAATCTCCTGTTGGATGAAAAGCTCTGTGTTCCCTCTTCACTCTCCTCATAAGCTCCATAAGATCGGCCTCCTCGGCTGTAGATGTGGGATTGGGTTAACCCGTTGCAGGAGTAGCCTTTATCTTCTTTTGATTGATTTTCTTGGAACCTGGACTGATATCTGGATATTGAGCCATATGTCTCCTCCTCGTCTTCTTCAACGGAACATGAGCCTCTGTGACTCGAGAAGTCAAATTCGGAAGCAGAGGCTTCAAGATCATCGTACGGATCCTGAGACGAATCAGCTTCCGCAACGGAGAATAATGTCTTTGGGGGAGGTCTTACACTTTTCAGCCAGTCGTCAACACTTGTATTTCTGTCTTTTTCTAAAGCTGGGTTTAGATTGAGGCAGCCAGAAAGACCAAAACTTCTTTTTGGTTTCTCTTTTTTCCTTGTTTCTTCAAGAAACTCCTCCTCCTTCCGCTTTCTTTCCTGTTCCTCGTCTTCGTCTTCCTTTGCTTTCTTTTTCTTGTACAGAGTGCTGCGTCTGTTGTCCTCCAGGATCTTTTTCTTCTCATAGGTTTCCATTTTATCCCTCATTTCAGACTTAATCTCCTTATCAATGGCGTCCAGATTTCCCAGGTTGACTTGGTCTTGAAAGAGGCTGAAAAGAGGAACGCTGGTGGTGGTGATCTTGTTTTTCTTGGAGCCAAGAGTGGAGCCTAAGTCCGTTCCCAGAGTTGAGCGTCGTCCAGTCAGGCCAGAGATGCTACTTGATCCATCGCCTGTGAGGACAGAAGTTGCTCTGCCCCGATCCTTTGAAAGAGTGCTAGAGTATGACGCTCCGCTGATCAAAGATGCCTTGTCATCCTCAACGGCACGGCCTGCCAGAATGCTACCCGCTCCGCCAAAGCTAAGCTCAGATCCAGCCCTTGACGGAGGAGGCAGACTCATCTCGCTTTGCTTCTGCTTGATTGTTTCAGTTACAACATTAGCAATCCAATTCTGTATGCTAGCCAGATTGACCATCGGCTCCCCTCCGGGCCCTTGGACAGTTGGAACCGGGAGGATTGGTGGTACCGCTTGAACGGCGGACTGAGTGGACCTTGTACTTCGAGGCTGCGAAACAGAGGATATGACGGACGATCTGCCACTCAGCATGGACATATTGTCATCACTGGTGGCGTTCTGTGGTCCTGTGACCCCCGCGCCAGCCCAGAAAGCAGACAGAGGAATGGTACCGCCACTGACGCAGCTTTCTGTCTCCCACCCACAAACCGACTGACTTTCTTCCAAAGTTTTCTTGGAACGCTCCAGAATCTCCTCGCGTCTTTGCCGTCGTTTGATGGTAGCAGAGTCCTCACCCCGGCTAAGCTCCAGAATTTCCTCCGTGTTTTCCTCCCCGAGACGTTTCTGCTGCCGCAGCTTCCACGCTTGGTACGCTGTAAGGTTGACGTCCTGGAAAGACGGAGTCTTAGGTTCCGTCTTAGATTCCTCATCTCCACCAGCTACTGAGCTTTTCCCTCCATCCTCACGGTCCTTTTTGTTCCAGCCAAACTGGATCCTCTTGACACGCCACCGCTCCAAAGGTGTCATCTTTTCCTTATTCTTCCGGCAAAAATTGTACATGGAACTTGTGTCTGAGAGGATGCTGTCAATTTCATCATCAATGTTCTTGTTTCCTCCTTCTGTAGCTGCGCTCTCGCTGCCTTCGTCGTCCTCTGTTTTGCGATAGCGAGCTGCGGCTTGTTCCTCAATCTCTTTCAAACGCTGCTTCCAAAGATCAGAGTAACTTGTGACGCTGGTGGTGGACATTGTGTCTGAAGATACTCTCTTATTTCTGTACTTTAATCTCTCTTTAACGGCTCTTATGTCCTCACTGGTGACACTCTCCCCATCATTGTCTTCTTGCCTCGTCTTCTTTGGACGTCCGCCCGTGAGCGAGTCCCCGTCCTCCTCCTCGCCATTAAGCTGGGCCTCCCACCACTCATCGCTCTGGTACTTTTCATTTCTGCGCTGCCACTCGTGGATCATGCTGTCCAAGCCATCGTCATCCATGTGACCTCCGTCTCCCCCAGCAGTCTGATCGGGCAGGACTATTTCCTTTTGACCCAATTCCTGGCTCTGAATGCCATTTGGGATCATCCCGCTCCGAAGTGCCGCAGCAGCCGCAGATGAAGCGACGTTGCTCATCACACTCTCTCCGTCCTCCTCCTCCTCCATCATGATGGACTGAGCTTTAACCTCCACCATGCTTTGCTCGTCCTCTTTATCCGTCTCATCATCTCCTTCGTCTTCGCCAAAGATCCGGGCGCGGGTCCGGGCGTCGATCACGGAGCATTGGCTGAGCGTTTCGTCATCGTCGTCGCGTTCCTCGATCAGGTTCTCATTGAACTCTCGCAGCTGCTTCAGGAAGCCTTCGTTTGGGTTGATGGGTCGTTTTTTCCGTATGGCAGTTAGAGCTTCCATGATGGTCATGTTCTGGAAGATCATCAGGTAGGAAGCTACCAGAATGGCAGGCCGACTGATGCCCATCATGGAAACAACCAGAACTTTTCCTGCAAGGCAAAACATTGTTCAAGTGAACAGAGCCTTTAAAGTCAGAGAATCATTTAGTTGTGGATCAACAAGCATGATGGAAGAAAAAAAGAAACCTTTGAAATGTATAGACCTCAGCTAATTTGGGACTTTTTTTTTCCTGAGGTGGCCCCCATGATTAACCACACTGGACATCATCATCGTTTTCCAGGAACTCTGACCTACAGGCTCATAAAACGTTCTAAGAAAGCACATTATTGATAAAAGGATAACTTATTCCGGATGTCTTTTGCGCATCAATGATGATGCTCTCAGGGAAACACACAGTTAAAATTCTGCTTTCAGCTGAATATAATGAAACCATTGCTTTGCATTTTGTCCTTGGGTTAAAAGCAAGGTGAATGAATAAATACCAACCCATTGCCAACATCAAAATCCCCACAAAAATCCCACTGCAAACCCAAACATCTTCAAGAGTTTATTTGATGACTGGATTCTAGGAATGAGGGAAATGTTGGGAAATGGTTGATTACAACCTTATCATTTGGAAATCTTTATACAAACAGCCTCTTTGTCCAGTTATCAAACAAACTACTGTCTTTTTTGCTGGGTTCTGTTATGTGTTTTTTTTTATTGTTCATTTAGAAATCTATGAACACGTACTTCAGTGTACAGAGGCTGAAGTAAAGAAAACTGTTATGAAAGACATTTTAAAAGAGATGTAAATAACTGGAGGAGGCCATCAAAGTACAAAAAGAAAGTGTTTAGTAACATTGAAAATGAAAAGCATTTACCTGCTTTTAAATGAAAAAAGGCTGTCAGACAAACATGACGCGTTGATCCTAATGAGAACCTTACCTTGAGAAACGTCTCAGTGGTTTTAGTCTATAGCTCCATAACTTGAGTTTGTATGAAATGTTAATTACATGGTATAAAATAAATCCCTTGAACTTTTTTTGCTTTTTATTACTCTACTGTCAAAAACGTCAATCTACTTTGTTTCGATTTTATGTGACAGACCAACAGACATTAGTATAAAGCACCTTGATTAGCCCTGTTTGCTAGAAGCAATGTTGGAAACAAAGCAAATGTGTGGAAAATGGTGCTCTGCTTAGAGTCGTAGGTAAATCATATTTAAATGTTAAATCAGTCTGAATTAAACATGCATATAAATGTACTCTTTATCAGACGATATTGTTCCAAAATTTAGAAAATGTATATTTAAAAAGAATCCTGTCTTAAAATCTGTTTTTTTTTTGTTATCTTCTGCAGGCTAGTTAGTTCTACGTCAGCCTGAACACCTAAATTTAATCCAATCACATATCAACGGTCATCTGTCAATCAAATTTTTTCGTCATAGCATCTTGATTTATATGTTGCAGCTAATATACGCAACGGTTGAAATCAGAATCATTTCCTTTACCATTGAGTTCCGTGCTAGAGGGGTCTGAAAAGTGGCTAAATGTAGCGACTAAAGCGCTAAGTTGGCAACACTGCTCTTTGCATGGTTTGTTTTCAAATGGTTTGCTGCTGTCTGTTTGGACCTTTCTGAACATGTGCAGCAAATGGACTGATCCAATATGGTGGACACTGAAGGGGGGGGGGGGGGGGGGTGCTGAGACACACTTAATATTATCAGTGTTCTGATGGCATTTTAGTGAGAAAACATAATTAATGTGCACAAACAAGGAATCGTTGTATTAAACATACATGTAAACTGTTGTATGGGGAACTTGGGTCCCTAGGCAACTACCTAGTATTGCCTAATGGTAAATCCACCCCTGATCATTGTTGTCTGACCTTGGATTTTCATCTGGAAGGAGGCCAGTGAGGCACGCTTGAAAGTTCAATAAAGGCAGTTAACAAAGCTGAACTTTTCAAGCTTGACCATGGCCAAGATGACTGAGAATCTTCCCAGATACTGTATGTTACCAGTGAGGCACTGAATACCTTCCATGGGAAACTGCAGCGTCTTAACATGTATTCTAAGGACTCCAGTGGAGTCGTTAGGGTCAGGATTGAACTCCCTGTACTCTCACCTTTGTGCGTGAGCAAAGCCTCGTCCAGGAATTCAGCAGTCGGTCTGAAGTGAGTCGCGATGTCAGCGTCAGGGAAGTCATCCACCTCGATTCCCCTGTACTGGATGTTCATGCCGGCGTAGAAGGACTCGTTGGTGTAGACCCCAGTGCCATGAGCCGTGTTCAGGATGTGAGTGATGCCCATTCTCTTTAGACGGGCCTTGTTGACTGCAACGGACCTAAAACGTGGAAGCAGAAAGCGTCCAGACATGTTGGATTCTTGTGGGAGAACGGAACGTGAGAGATTCCAAAGCCAAGAAAATTATCTCCTTCGCAAATGTTAAAACAAATTTTGGTCACATCCATAAACATAACGTATCTTGTAATTGTTGAATCTAATTTAGTTTGCTCTTTTTATTGAAATCTCTTCAGTTTTCGCAACTTACTTCTCAGCGATGAAGATGTTGGGCCAGACCTCGTCCACGGGGTTGGCGGGAGCCTCCAGGTGGTCCTGGATCATGGCTCTCTGGATGTCCAGCACACAGGGAGTGTTGTATGGGCTGCGGTCATCAATCATGTCACGGACTCGGTTGTAGAGGTCCTCCACCATCAGCTGCTCAGCAGACTCAAGCATAGACTCTGGGATGGACTCCGTGCGGATGGCGCGAGGCGGCAGCTCTGGGTAGAGGGTTGATAAATACCTTTAAACTATCAGAGGGTGCCAACTTGTTTGTTTATGAATCATCCATTTGGAGCTCTCTATTATTGGCTCGGGTGTAATGAAATATTTTCTAACTTGCTAAATTGATCATGTTTTCTTTATTCCTGCCTAAAAACCTGTATAATTGAGAGTCTGGAAGCTGAATTAAGTCGACTATAACTCTGTTTCAGATAACATTTGGTCCCAATTCAAATGAGTGTAAACTTTACTCTATACAGTAGCAGCCATTCAAAATGGCCCTTCCCAGTCAAATGCCAGTCGAATGGAAGCTCAATCTCCTGCAACTCCCAGCAAAATACCCTCCAACCAACCAAGGACCTTGGTTGGCCCTTGGTTGGTCCTTGGCTGGTCCTTGGCCGGTCCTTGGCCGGTCCTTGATTGGTCCTTGGCCGGTCCTTGGTTGGTCCTTGGTTGGTCCTTGGCTGGTCCTTGGCCGGTCCTTGGTTGGTCCTTGGTTGGTCCTTGGCTGGTCCTTGGCTGGTCCTTGGTTGGTCCTTGGTTGGTCCTTGGCTGGTCCTTGGCCGGTCCTTGGTTGGTCCTTGGCCGGTCCTTGGTTGGTCCTTGGCCGGTCCTTGGTTGGTCCTTGGTTGGTCCTTGGCCGGTCCTTGGCTGGTCCTTGGCCGGTCCTTGGCTGGTCCTTGGTTGTCCCCAACAATTCCTTTTCAAACATCAATCTTTGTACTAAAATATTCTTTCTGTCATGATTTGTGGACATTAAGATCTATAGAGAAGCGCCATCTCCTGGTCAGACCCTGTAGTTCAGTGAAAGGTTGGAATCAGAGTAAAAAAAAAAAGCAATAGGGGGTCACTCCAGTGGCTGGAAGTTGGAGGGGATTTTGCTGCCATTCTGCTGGCGTTTAACTGGGAAGGGCCATTTTCAATGGCTGCTACCGTACATCTGAATGCTCCAAAGCTGCAAACTAAAAAAAATCTCCTGCTTCTAAAGCGGCACTCAGACTGACGGCTGAAGTGCATCAGTTTCACTTTCTCCTAAAACTAAAGCAGCAACGATAAAGTCCGTTTATCGCTCTAAAAAACAATCATAAATGAATTTAGCAGAAGAAGTTTAAAAGGGATGTCACTAAACTCTCCCTGCAGCACAGAAGCTTACATGAAAAATGGAAAAGTCTCCATTATGAAGAAGATATAGCCCCCCCCACCCCCTACTATCATACATACAGTCTGACTCAGCCTCTTTAGGTCTCAGAGGGAATAAAAGCACTTTGGATGTCACCCTGAAGAAGATGCATACATGTTTCTGTTGCTTCAAAACACCGCTGCCCTGAAATAAAACATCCAGTTCATACAGAAGCCCCCCTCCTGCCCTACAGATGGAACAAGGATCGTCCATTAAGCTGCCAACTAAAGGCAGCGACAGGAGCTGATCTCAGAGATACGCCGCTGGGGCTAATTTCATCGATTAGTGTCGCTCTGCTCCTCCGGCGAGGAGCGAGTCCTCGTCTGTCTGCTAACGAGATGAAGGGTGGAATCGTGGATCCAGCGGAATGAGTAGCGCTCCAACCATATAGACATTTAATTAAGCCTCCCTCTGCATGTGAATGAGGAGAGAGGAAACCTTGCTGTCCTGGCCTGATCCCTGCAGCCTCACGTCTCTAACAACCTGCAGGATGAAGAGTCAGAAAGATGGAGGTGTGGATTTACTGGGCCACCTGAGTTCATCTAGAGGAAGGAAATTAGCTTCCTCTGGAAGCTCTCTGAGATACTGCAAGTTTTAGACACATCTTGGCCTGACAGCACCCTGGAAAATATGTACATCTCAATAAGTCATTTTTTCTTAAAATAAGTGCATTTGTTCTTGAATTGAGAAGATAAAAGAGACATTTTGCCAATGGAACAAGACAATTTACATTTAAAACAATAAAACGCAATTGCATTGTCTTATTTTAAGTGCATTTTATCTAAATTTCTTATTTTAAGAGTAAAAATACTCACTCCATTGGCAAACTATCTCATTTACCTCCTCAAATCAAAGGTAAATACACTTTATTTGAGTTATTCCGTAGTTTAATTATTTAATTTTTGCAGTGCAAACATCTGGGACATCCACTCCACTGAAAAAAACATCTAGAAATAAGTAAAAATGTCTTAAATTAAGTAGGGATGCACGATAAAATCGGCCCCCTATCGGTATCGGCCTTAAAACTGAATGTCGGACATCGGCCACCCCACCGATATTTAACCCGATATTTGATCAGCTTCTGAGTTTCTAAAGTCTAAAAAAAATAAATAAATACTACTTCTTCTTCTTCCTCAAAAACTTCTAAAGACGAGGGAAAAAATATTGATACATTAAAATATCACAATACCTTCATATGCTGATATATTGCCATTTAAAAACACCATATCAATCTCTTTTACTAATGAAATATTATGTCATCGATATGCTACGAAATCCCCCGAAAATTCACAGAATTTTGCCATATTATTATATGTTGATATATTGACGCGGTATCGATCTATTTTACTAACAAAATCTCACAAGAATTTGCAAAATATCACGAGAGTTTGTAACAGAACAATGAAATTTGAGTATATTATTTTTCAAAGTGTCAGAAATGGATAACAAACCTGCTATTTTCAACGACTACTTATTTTTGTCCAGCTTTAACATCGGTATCGATATCGGTTATCGGCTACATGAGTTTTAAAATATCGGATATCGGCCAAAATCCCAATATCGTGCATCCCTACAATTAAGCATATATACCCTTAATTTGAGTAGGCAAATAAAATGATTTGCCAATGGAATGAGTATTTTTACTCTTAAAATAAGATATTTAGATAAAATGCACTTGAAATAAGACAATGCAATTGTTTTTCTTATTTTAAATGTAAATTATCTTGTTCCATTGGCAAAATGTCTCTTTTATCTCCTCAATCCAAGAACAAATGCACTTATTTTAGGAAAAAATGACTTATCATAGCAGATGCTATAGTTTAGCATCCGCTAGGTAGTGTAAGGCATATGCAATTGTTTTCTTTAACCCTTTATAGGGCACTCAGTGAAATCCTTTGAAAAATCCATGTTTCAAGCCAATAGTGTTATTGGAACCCAGGACAAGACCTCATTACCTTTGTAACATTCTGATGCAAAAATGAATGTCAATGTAATAACAAGAAACGCCAACTTGCCCGAATATATTAAGAAAAATAACAAAAATAAGTGCTTCAATAAGAAATGAATGAAAACCACAAAGAAACAGGTTTTACCTTACAGGCATTAATGCTGATACTGGCACTTAGATTTTTTAGTTTACAGTATAATCCTAAATTCAATTGTTAAGTAGGCTTATTAACTTCTAAACTTTACTTTTTAAAATCTTCAGTTAGATTTTTTCCTTTTTTCTTGACTTTTTAACTTTTTAATAAGGTTTTTTCAACTTAATTTACAGTAGGTAATCTATCATTCAAGGGCTCATCTAATTGGTTAAACGCCAAAATAAGATGTCCAGCCATGTAGCAGCTTCTTTGCTGAATGGCTGGATATAGATCTTGTGCTTCTAGACCTCACTGAGGGATGGGGGGCTCCATTTGTAAGGGGTTTGCAAGTGATCTAAAATGGTAACTTATAAAGGGTTAAGCTTAAATAAGGACCCATTAAAGCCCCCCTCCAAAAAAAAAAAAAAAAAAAAAATCCCAATAATAAACCTATTGCTTCTCACCTGGCTCTAACAAAGTCAAAGTCAAAAAGCCTTTATTGTCATTATATTCTGCAACGGATACAATGAGATTTTGGGACGTCCATATCAGCTACCGTAAAATAAATAAAAATAAAAAAATGAAAAATAAAAAAATATATATAAATATATTAAAAGGAAAAGGAAATGTAAACAGTACTGGCACAGATTGTGGGGGGGGGAATAGTGCAAACCAGGTGAAAAGTGTCGGTCAGTGCAGGTCGGAGTGACCTGGGCATCATTCTTCTGCAATGGACCTGTTTCTGACTCATCCTCAGTTTATTTTTAATATTTACTCCTAAAATCCCTCAAGCCTTTGGTTTCATTTTTCCTTTTTCTCTGTTTTTTCAGTTCTTCTGAAAACCTGACATTTGGAGTGAAATGAACTTTAAACGTTGCAGCTCGCCGTTGGTCTGATCAAGCCATTTTATGTAGGATGCACTGCAAAACCTTCTGCAAATGGGTAAAAATTCTTAAAATAAGTGTATTTATCCTTAATTTCAGTACAAAGATAGGATGATTTGCCAATGGAATGAGCAATTTAACCATTAAAATTAGATCATTAGATATTATCAACTTAAAATAAGAGAGAGGAGTTGTCTTTTTCTGTCTTATTTTTTTCTTATTCGATAAATTGTCTTATTCCATTTGCAAAGTGTCTCACTTACCTGCTTAATTCAACAACTAAAATGATTTACTTGGATATACATTTTTTGCAGGGCCCTTCAATGGGCCCATATTTAGAGAAAATAATTACATATACCTAATACACACACACACACACACACACATATATATATATTTTTTTTTTGAGCCTCCCTATGTCCTGGGCCTGGGACAAATGGCCCCTTTGTTCCCCCCCTGTCGGCGGGAGTGCATCCACTTAAAGTAACAGGAGGGATAAGGGCAGAAATGATGAAAGGAGCAGCCAAAAAGTTAAAATCTAACTCAATTTTTCTTGAATTGATCAGATAAGAGAGTTAATTTGCCAATGGAATGAGACAATTTGTAATTTTCTTTTTGTCTTGTTCCATTGGCAAAGTGTCTCACTTACCTCTTCAATTTAAGAAAAAAATGAATTATTTTGAGGAAAAAAATAGCTTATTAAGTTAAGAATTTTTCACAGTGTGGACAAATATTTTTAATAGGATAACAAATAAAAATAACTTGCTAAAAATAACAGCTAGAAACACAACCTCTAGGTGAAACATGGTAGTGGCAGTGTCATGATGTGTGAGGACTTTTTTTCTGCTACAGGTGGGTTGGAACATTGGAAAAAATAGAAATCTAGATAAGTCACTTTTTCTTAAATTAAGTGCATTTGTTCTTGAATTGAGGACATAAAAGAAACATTTTGCCAATGGAACAAGACTATTTAGATTTAAAATAAGAAAACACAATTGCATTGTCTAATTTCAAGTGCATATTATCTAATTATCTTATTTCAAGAGTAAAAATAGTCATTCCACTGGCAAACTATTTCATCTATATACTCAAATTAAGGATAAATACACTGAATTTAAGGAATTTTTACTCATTTCTAGATAATTTTTCCAGTAAAGATGGAGCCGAATGAGGAAAAAAGGCCAAACGACCAGCTATGATGAAAACATGTCCTTATGTTAGAACGGCCTAGTCAAAGTCCAGACCTAAATCTGTGCCAGGAGTTAAAATGTGACGTTCTCCGTCCGGTCTGACCGAGCCAGATGGAAGAAAGGTCGTCTGATCAGCTTTACCTTCATTGATGATCTTCTTGGCAGCGATGGCGGAGGACAGGTGGATGGGCTCCATGAAGATGCTGGCGGCGTCAGAACCAGAAATCACGGAAAACCTGGAGTCTGAAGCCGTGGAGAAGCTGCAGGAGAATCGTACCATAAACCACACAGAGCTGCTTAGGTTTCTGATGCTTCACCTCCAGCTGGTAAAACCCTGTGGCTGGATTGAGAGGTTTCCATCCAGGTGGTTCCTCCTACCTGGGAGACGGGCAGCGCAGGTAATGAGCCTGAACTCCTCGGACCTTCTCCTCTTCCTCCTCCTCTTCACCTCCATCAGGTACGGTCTGATCGCTGCGCTCTTTGCTTTCCTTAGGCGTCTCCATGGCAACCAGAATGCCTCCTTATAAGGAAACAAAAAAAACAAAATAAACAGAGGCCTTTTTATCACTTAAAAAGCTTTTTTATTTATTTTTTTTTTTTTACGTAAACAATCAGAGCTCAATAAATCCCTTTTTTTTATTTGTAACGATTTGCTGATGAATCGTTTTACCTACAGAAACTTTGAAGCAAAGATCTACATATATTTATATTTTTGTGCTATTTCTTACTGAAGAGGATTAGGGCCAATGAAAAAAATAAAATAAAGGTTAACTGATTTTTATATTTTATTACAGCTTGATAAGGGAAATAAGTCAGAATTCTGACTTTAATCTCAGAAAATTGACTTTAATCCCAGAATTCTGACTTTAATCTCAGAAAATTGACTTTAATCCCAGAATTCTGACTTTAATCTCATAATTTTGACTTTAATCTCAGAATTTTGACTTTAATCCAAGAATTCTGGCTTTAATCGCTGAATTATGATTTTAATCTCAGAATTTTGACTTTAATCCCAGAATTCTGACTTTAATCGCAGAATTATGATTTTAATCTCAGAATTTTGACTTTAATCCCAGAATTCTGACTTTAATCTCAGAATTTTGACTTTAATCCAAGAATTCTGGCTTTAATCGCAGAATTATGATTTTAATCTCAGAATTTTGACTTTAATCCCAGAATTCTGACTTTAATCTCAGAATTTTGACTTTAATCCAAGAATTCTGGCTTTAATCGCATAATTTTGACTTTAATCTCAGAATTTTGACTTTAATCCAAGAATTCTGGCTTTAATCGCAGAATTATGATTTTGATCTCAGAATTTTGACTTTAATCCCAGAATTCTGACTTTAATCGCAGAATTATGATTTTAATCTCAGAAAATTGACTTTAATCCCAGAATTCTGACTTTAATCTCAGAATTTTGACTTTAATCCAAGAATTCTGACTTTAATCTCATAATTTTGACTTTAATCTCAGAATTTTGACTTTAATCCAAGAATTCTGGCTTTAATCGCAGAATTATGATTTTAATCTCAGAATTTTGACTTTAATCCCAGAATTCTGACTTTAATCGCAGAATTATGATTTTAATCTCAGAATTTTGACTTTAATCCCAGAATTCTGACTTTAATCTCAGAATTTTGACTTTAATCCAAGAATTCTGGCTTTAATCGCAGAATTATGATTTTAATCTCAGAATTTTGACTTTAATCCCAGAATTCTGACTTTAATCTCAGAATTTTGACTTTAATCCAAGAATTCTGGCTTTAATCGCAGAATTATGATTTTAATCTCAGAATTTTGACTTTAATCCCAGAATTCTGACTTTAATCTCAGAATTTTGACTTTAATCCAAGAATTCTGGCTTTAATCGCAGAATTATGATTTTAATCTCAGATTTTTGACTTTAATCTCAGAATTTTGACTTTAATCCCAGAAGTTTGACTTTAATCCAAGAATTCTGGCTTTAATCGCAGAATTATGATTTTAATCTCAGAATTTTGACTTAAATCCCAGAATTCTGACTTTAATCTCAGAATTTTGACTTTAATCCAAGAATTCTGGCTTTAATGGGCAGAATTATGATTTTAATCTCAGAATTTTGACTTTAATCCCAGAATTCTGACTTTAATCTCAGAATTTTGACTTTAATCTAAGAATTCTGGCTTTAATCTCATAATTTTGACTTTAATCTCAGAATTTTGACTTTAATCCAAGAATTCTGGCTTTAATTGCAGAATTGTGATTTTAATCTCAGAATTCTGACTTTAATCTCAGAATTTTGACTTTAATCCAAGAATTCTGGCTTTAATTGCAGAATTGTGATTTTAATCTCAGAATTGTGACTTTAATCCCAAAATTCTGACTTTAATCTCAGAAAATTGACTTTAATCCCAGAATTCTGACTTTAATCTCATAATTTGACTTTAATCTCAGAATTTTGACTTTAATCCAAGAATTCTGGCTTTAATCGCAGAATTATGATTTTAATCTCAGAATTCTGACTTTAATCTCATAATTTGACTTTAATCTCAGAATTTTGACTTTAATCCAAGAATTCTGGCTTTAATCGCAGAATTATGATTTTACTTTCAGAATTTTGACTTTAATCCCAGAATTCTGACTTTAATCTCAGAATTTTGACTTTAATCCAAGAATTCTGGCTTTAATCTCAGAATTGTGACTTTAATTCCAGAAGTCTGACTTTAATCTCAGATTTGTGACTTTAATTCCAGAATTCTGACTTTAATCTCAGAAAATTGACTTTAATCCCAGAATTCTGACTTTAATCTCATAATTTTGACTTTAATCTCATAATTTTGACTTTAATCCAAGAATTCTGGCTTTAATCCCAGAATTCTGACTTTAATCTCAGAATTGTTTTGATCCCAGAATTCTGACTTTAATCTCATAATTCTGACTTTAATCTCAGAATTTTGACTTTAATCCAAGAATTCTGGCTTTAATCCCAGAATTCTGACTTTAATCTCAGAATTGTGACTTTAATTCCAGAATTCTGACTTTAATCTCAGAAAATTGACTTTAATCCCAGAATTCTGACTTTAATATCAGAATTCTGACTTTAATCTCAGAATTTTGACTTTAATCCAAGAATTCTGGCTTTAATCGCAGAATTATGATTTTACTCTCAGAATTTTGACTTTAATACCAGAATTCTGACTTTAATCTCAGAATTTTGACTTTAATCCAAGAATTCTGGCTTTAATCACAGAATTATGATTTTAATCTCAGAATTTGACTTTAATCCCAGAATTCTAACTCTAATATCATTGTAATTCAATTCTGACTTTTCACCGGGTCCCTGGTGATGCTGTTTCATTAATGGAGGAGCAGAAGGTGATTAAAACAAGAGAGCTAGTCTCTAAAACAGACATGGCTACAGCTTGATGCTAACATGTTTGTTAGCTGGCAGAATTCAGTCAGAATTCTGAGATTAAAGTCAGATCTCTGACATTTTTCCCATATTAAGCTGAAATAATATTTAAAAAACAATTAACTTTTTTTATTTTTCTAGTGGCCCTAATCCTCTTCCGTAATTTCTCCACATATTTAACAAGCTAAAATACAAATATATTAAAAGATTTAAATGACATCAAATACAGAAAACAAGATCACTGAATACAGAAAAAAAAATAGTTGAAGTATAAATAAATCGTTAAAACAAATGGAAAACCCATTAAAAAAAGGATATTTTAAAAATTGAATCTAAGATGAGGAGTATCTACATGCAATAAAAAAAAAAACTTTGGAAATCAAAAAGAAAAAATAACGAATTTAGAAAAAAATTCAGCTCCTCTAACTGATTGAATCTCAATCATTCTGTTATTTCCTATTAAATTAATTAACTATAAATGCAATGAAATAAATGTATACTTGATTAGCAATAAACAAAATAGAATAATTTAAAGCTTAAAAATAACATTGTTACGATACCAAATAATTCTATACAAAGTTACCTTGAAAAATAAAAGATTACAAAAACAATAGAGTGGAAAAACATAATTCCAAAAGTGGATCATAAAGTAAAATATTAATCTATAGCAAAGCTTTTTATTCCCTTTATCTCGTCTCTGTTTTGACTAAAGATCTTAAACGCTCTTCCTCATTTTAAGACGTCTACACTGGAAAAAAATCAAAATCAAGATAATTAATTTATTCTAAAAATAAGTGCTTTTTCTTCTTGAATTGAGGAGAAATAAAAGACATTTTGCCAATGGAACAAGACAGTTTACATTTAAAATAAGAAAAAAACAATTGCATTGTCTAATTTCAAGTGTAAATTATCTAATTATTTTATTTTAAGAGTAAAAATACTCATTCCATTGTTAAACTCTCTCATTTACCTTCTCAAATTAAAGGTAAATACACGTAATTTAAGGATTCTTTGCTAATTTCTAGATTGATTTTACTGTGTAGCAGTTCTGTCTCCATATACTTGGAAAACAATGTAGAAATAAGTTAATATTTCCTAAATTAAGTGTATTTACCCTTAATTTGAGCAAGTAAACAAGATAACCTGCCAATGGAATGAGCATTTTTGCTTTTAAAATAAGTATAAAATTGGATAATTAGACATTATTCATTTGAAATAAGAGGCTGCAGTTGTTGTTTATTTTAAACGTGAATTGCCTTATTCCATTGACAAAGTGTCTCACTTAACTGCGTCATTCAAGAAAAATGACTCTTATTTTGAGAAAAAATAAACTTACTTAGATGTCGATTTTTCACGGTGTGACCTGTTTCTCCTCTTTAATAAAGGGATTTCCTTCAGATTTCCCTCTCAGATGTTCCTTATAGACGTGTAAACTTGAAATAAAGGGAGCGTTGGCTGTGATGTTTGTCGCTCTAGCAGGTCTATTTCTGTCCGCTGACAGCTGCCTGGGCCCTGCAGGCCTCTCTGTGGCAGCAGGAACCCCGAGGTGAAGAACCGGAGCAGCAGATCTCAGATCAGATTGGTGGAAAACAAAGAACGGGAACAAAAACAAGCAGATCCCCCCTTCCTTACCTTGATGTGTGTGTTCCAGTGGTTTCTCACCTCCAGCTTAATGAAGCGGCTCCTCTGAAGCTGACCGAGGCCCCCTCTGACTCTGCGTCCTAAACTTAGACCCTCTCCCCCTCCCCCCCCCAGGCCTGTGGACGCTCAGACACCCGACACCAGGCCTG
This sequence comes from Cyprinodon diabolis, assembly GCA_030533445.1. Lineage (NCBI taxonomy): Eukaryota > Metazoa > Chordata > Actinopteri > Cyprinodontiformes > Cyprinodontidae > Cyprinodon > Cyprinodon diabolis. The sequence goes on from CM060085.1 coordinate 21,088,756, forward strand.
CAGGTATCCGAGTAGATTTACTCCCTCAGTGAGTTCCTTCTTTCCTCTCCATCCTCTGATCGTTGGTTCCTATCACACTTCTTCCCTTCATTTCCTTTCCTAATTTGTTTCCTTTTGCTTCTACACTACAAAAAATGTAAATCTAAATAAGTCATTTTTTCTTAAAATAAGTACATTTCTACTTAAGGTAAGTGAAACACTTTGGAAATAGATCAAGACAATTTACATTTAAAATAAGAAAAAAACAATTGCGTTGTCTTCTTTTAAGTACATTTACGGAAGATGATTAGGGCCACTGGAAAAAAAAAAGTTAAGTTAACTGATTTTTCCTAAATTTTATTTCAGTATAGTATGGCGAAAAAAATCAGAATTCTGACTTTTTTCTCAGAATTCTGACTTTAATTTCAGAATTCTGACTTTTTTTCTCAGAATTCTGACTTTAATCTCAGAATGAATTCTGACTTTTTTCTCAGAATTCTGACTTTTTTCTCAGAATTCTGACCTTAAACCTTAGAATTCTGACTTTAATCCCAGAATTCTGACTTTTTTCTCAGAATTCTGACTTTTTTCTCAGAATTCTGACCTTAAACCTTAGAATTCTGACTTTAATCTCAGAATTCTGACTTTAATCTCAGAATTCTGACTTTTTTCTCAGAATTCTGACTTTAATCTCAGAATTCTGACTTTTTTCTCAGAATTCTGACTTTAATCTCAGAATTCTGACTTTTTTCTCAGAATTCTGACTTTAATTTCAGAATTCTGACTTTTTTCTCAGAATTCTGACTTTAATCTCAGAATGAATTCTGACTTTAATCTCAGAATTCTGACTTTTTTCTCAGAATTCTGACTTTAATCTCAGAATTCTGACTTTTTTCTCAGAATTCTGACCTTAAACCTTAGAATTCTGACTTTTTTCTCAGAATTCTGACTTTTTTCTCAGAATTCTGACCTTAAACCTTAGAATTCTGACTTTAATCTCAGAATTCTGACTTTTTTCTCAGAATTCTGACTCTTTTCTCAGAATTCTGACCTTAAACCTTAGAATTCTGACTTTAATCTCAGAATTCTGACTTTAATCTCAGAATTCTGACTTTTTTCTCAGAATTCTGACTTTAATCTCAGAATTCTGACTTTTTTCTCAGAATTCTGATTTTAATCTCAGAATTCTGACTTTTTTCTCAGAATTCTGACTTTAATTTCAGAATTCTGACTTTAATTTCAGAATTCTGACTTTTTTCTCAGAATTCTGACTTTAATCTCAGAATGAATTCTGACTTTAATCTCAGAATTCTGACTTTTTTCTCAGAATTCTGACTTTAATCTCAGAATTCTGACTTTAATTTCAGAATTCTGACTTTTTTCTCAGAATTCTGACTTTAATCTCAGAATTCTGACTTTTTTCTCAGAATTCTGACTTTAATTTGAGAATTCTGACTTTTTTCTCAGAATTCTGACTTTTTTCCCATGTTTAACTGAAATAAAATTTAAAAATCAGTTAACTTTTTTTTTCAGTGGCCCTAATCCTCTTCCGTATACATTTTTATCAAATTCTTATTTTAAGAATAAAACAGTCATTCCATTGGCAAACTATCTCATTTTCCTACTCAAATTAAGAGTAAATACATTTAATCTCAGAAATTTTAACCAATTTTTAGATCTTTTTTGCAGTGCATGAACTTTATCTCTATCCATCTGATGATTTAGGTTCCCCAGCATACTTCCTCCCTTTAAACCTCCCATCATTCCTTCCCTTTGTTTCTTATCCATCCCTCCTTTCTGTGTTTCTTTATATATTTCCTCTCATCTTTATTTCCTCTTTAGTAAAATCCTCGTTCCTGCTCTCCCGTCTCCTTGGACACTTCCCACTTGTTGTATTGCATCTCTTCCACGATGCAACTGGGTCCCTTCCTCTCTTTAATTTTCATTATCTGTGAACTAAGGTTCTTCACTGGAAAAACGATCTAGAAATAGGCCAAAATTTCTTAAATTAAGTGTATTTACCCTTAATTTGAGTAGGTAAATGAGATAGTTTTCAAATGGAATGAGGATTTTACTCTTAAAATAAGATATTTAGATAAAATGCACTTGAAATAAGACAATGCAATTGTGTTTTCTTATTTTAAATGTAAATGGTCTTGTTCCATTGGCAAAATGTCTCTTTTTTTCTCCTCAAATCAAGACCAAATGCACAAATTTTAAGAAAAAATTACCTATCTCGATTTTTTCCAGTGTTATAAGTTAAACTGAGAAAATGTTCAACTCATAAAATCCATCATCTAAAAAGTGTTGCCTCCATAGATCTGATTAATATTCATCTTCACCATGAACCAAATGAGCTGTTCTCACCCAGCGAGGAACAAACAGCTCCAAGGCAGCCGTTGTTTATCTGCAGCCTGCTGACCATCATCAGGACTATTTATACTCCGCCTGCTGCTGATTATAGAGTCAGAGTCTGAGCTCATGCTTTCTAACCGGGGCAGAGCTGATAGCAGCCGTCATTCCTGCGGGTGGAGGGTAAAGTCAGGTAACTAGGTACATTCTTAATCCTACCGTGTCCCTTTAGAGAGGTTTGATCAAATCAGTAAACTCTTTAACTCTCACTCAACAATCACCTTTAAAGTCGTAGGGAAGTCATGTTTAAATATCAAATCATTCTGGCTTAAACATGTATATAAATATACTCTTTATCAGACCATAATGTCCCAAAGTTTAGAACATTTCTATAAAAACATTAGAACATTTCCTTTATCTTCTGCAGGCCAGTTAGTTCTACGTCAGCCTGAACACCTAAATTCAGCCAATCATATATCAACGGTCATCTGTCAATCACATTTTTTCGGTCATAGCATCTTTATTCATCTGTCGCAGCTAATATACGCAACGGTTGAATTCAGAATCCTTTCCCTTCCCATTGAGTTGCGTCCCAGTGTTCACGGGGATGGACGTCTGTGTCTTCGGCAGGCGTAGAGCTAACAGAACTGGCAGCGTTGCGAGGCAAGGGCTCAAACATGTACGGCTGGAAGCCTTCTACACCAAACCAAGCTTCTGCCGCCCTGGCGTCCTCTTCCACAACATCTTCGTCCCCGCTTTCCTCCTCTAAATAAAAAATGGATGACGGAGGAGACTCATCCACGACCTCCGACACTAAACTCTCCTCCTCTTGCATGTTTCCGCTGTCCATAGCGTTCCTTGACAGCGTCGTTTCTAAGTCACCAATTTAGTGCTACTTGGTCCCAATGGAATTTCCCATTGGGAACCTGCTAGCACTAAGTTGCTAACTGGTTAGCAAGATGCTTACGAGAAACCGGCTACAACCAACCAAACTTGCTTGGGAACCTTCCGCCACAAGAATCCCGCCCCCTTGATAATCGACCAATCACATTAACTTTATTAACTTGTGTAAAGTCGGGCACCACTTGGTAGAATTCGCCTCTTTAGCATCATTATAAAATTAAATAAAATATTAAATCTCTCTCTAGACCTATAATAATCCTGCTTTATTTACCTAAAGTAATATATTTAACATGGCAGTGGTTCAAAGGTAAAAATAAGAATCTGCAATGAAATAATTATATAAATGATGGCATTTCTGTTGATTTTTCCCTGTTATTCACCTAACAGTCGTAAATTTGACCAATTTACTGATTTATTTAATTTGATAATTGCCTGTAAAATAAAATAAACAAAAACAAGGATTTATCTCTTCTACTGCATCCCATTAGAATAAAGCTAAAGCAAATATTTTATCTGGAAGACTTTTCTCAGCCTCACCTGGAGAACCTGCCGATGTTCCACGCTCAGGTTCCAGCCGATCGACGGCGAGACCGCGCCTCCTCCAAAGCCAATCAGCTTCAGCTGGTAGCCATGTTTCCCCCCCGCATACCAATTAACTTTCACCCACCTCCACCTCCCTCAGACCCCCGGAGGGGAAAACTACTCTAATCCTTTTCCTTAGTTACTCATCCAATGTCGATTCACAGCACCAGAGTCTTCTGCCGGGGCCTGAGCGCCAAAGAATGTATTTCCTGCAATTAATTGCAGCTTTTCTCTGAGTCTCTCCAGGTTGAAATAGTTGTATTCTCTTAAAAAAAAAAAAATTACCTTAAAGTAATGAAATTTGTTTTTTTAGTTTTTCCTGAAGCAAGTGAATTTTGTCCTTCCTGAGCAGGTAAGACGGAGAAATAAAATAAGAAGAAACATCTTAATCCAAGTGTATCATTTCTTTTTTTAAGGCCAAAAAAACGAACTTTGTTGGTTGATCTTATTTATCTGCTCAGATTAAAGACAATAATCAAATTTTGAGAACATGTTTACTAATTATTAGACTTTGATTTATTTTGTTATTTTGTAAACATGAATGTAAAAAAAAAAAGAAAAAATAAATTTCATTTTAAACATTAAATAAATAAAATGCAGGTTTGAAGTCTAGTTTGTAAAGTTTTAAGCAGCATATTTTAAGAAGTTGTCAAGAGGAGCTGTTCTTGGCTGCTGCTTTGGAGCGTCGCCATGGTAACCAGTAAATTGCAGGTTATTAGATCAGTTTTTGCATTTACACAAAATCCAATGAAGATAAATTCATTTATTTGACTCAAATAAACTAAATTTAGATTCAAACCACTAGATGAGATTTAGCATTTTAATTCATGGGTTTACATCTGAGTTACGCACTTTCTTTAAATCAAATCTTTTTAATGGCTGCAGTTTAAACTCTATGTCCATTTTAAACATCTGCACTATAAAAAAATTAAATCTAAATAAGATAAGATTTCTTAAAATAAGTGCATTTGTTCTTGAATTGAGGAGGTAAAATAGACATTTTGCAAACACTGAAAAAAATGTTAGCAGGGTAGGACATAAAACAATAATGTTAAAGTAACTAAATATGATTAAGTAAATGCCAAAAGCGGATGCATTGTTTTTTTTAGTGAATGGAACAAGGTGATTTACATTTGAAATAAGAAACACAATTGCATTGACTTATTTTTAGGAGCATTTTATCTAAATATGTTATTTTAGGAGTAAAAATACTCATTCCAATAGGAAATCATATTATTTACCTACTCGAATTAATGGTAAACACATTTAATTTAAGACATCTTCTGCTTATTTTTAGATGTGTTGGTTTTTTTGTACTTTGACCTTCCGCACTGCCAAAAATCTAAGTTCATATTTTTTTAAACAAGTGCATTTCGTCTTGAATTGAGCAGGTAAGTGAGACACTTTGCCAATGGAACAGGACGTTTTACATTTAAAATAATAATAAAAAGACTGCAGTCTCTTATTTCAAGTGCATAATTTCTAATTTATCTTATTTTAAGGGTAAAAATGCAGATTCCATTGACAAATCATTTTATGATCCTACTCAAAGTAAAAACACTTGTTTAAAGAAATGTTTACTGTTTTTTAGAGCGTGTTTCTTACTATGCTAAATGAAATGACCCTCTCCTTCAATGACGTTATTAATCGTCAAACCAGAAGCTTTATTTCACTTATTTCTTTAACCTTAATCACAGAGGTCATAAGTGAATAAAGTTTATATATATATCAGACATGTTCACAAGTCATTTTTTGCAAGTCCAAGTCAAGTCTCAAGTCTTGAGAAGGCCTGTCGCAATAATCAATTAAACGCACAAAATATTCTAATCACTTGATTAATTTTAAAAAGTGCAATAATTTTCGTGCTTGCTTGTTCCTCCTTGTGTTTCATCTCCGTCACTGAGACGGTATAAATTAAAGGTCGCTATTATATCTATGGAATTATCATTATCTTGAACTGCTAAATGAAAAATACAATTTAAAAAAGCACCCGCAAAAATTTTTTCAAGATAAATTTTGCATTTTTAGTTTTTTTTCTTTCAAAAAAAAACAATTTTCTTACAGTATTTTCCTGACATTTGTGGTTACAACCTTTTCTAGTTTTAGCAGTAAATGTCTGCTCTTTTATTTTTAAGTGAAAATGTGGACTGTGGAAAAAAAACAATCACAATCCTGCTTTTTATTAATACATATGAGGTAAAGAGATAAAGCAAGAGATAAAGAAAAACCCTAAACAAATAGCAGGACAATAATAACACTTTTATAAAAGAAAGATTGTGGCAATAACTTTTTGTAACTTAATGACTTGGCGGGCAGTATTTTCAAGTCAGTTTATTTATTTAGCACCAATTTACAACATTATTCCCAACATATTTCTCCTCTACCGCTGCCATGAAGCTTTTAAAGCTGGGCTTGTCGATCACAGACAAGGGGAGGTTGCATGAAATAATAAGGTCCTGAATTATTGCCTTATGTCTGATGTCCCTGGCTGTACACCTGCACTGCACTGTGGCTGATAAAGTTAGATGTGGTGGACCAAGCATCGTGTGTTATTTTCTAAAGAAGCTGCAGTTTGCTGCTCTTTTATTCCCGCCTTAAGTAAAGTTTTTGTAGCCAAAGGTTATTATGAACCGTGGCACCGAAACAGGGGAGGGAATCATCGCTTCCATATCTGTATGGGTTGCATGCATGCATGCGCACGGGCTTATATGTCACGTACTGTTGCGTCAGTGACGTGAAAATATGATTTATGGTTTTCTTTCATTTAAATGTTAGTTTTATGCTTTGCATGTTTGGAGAGGAAGATATGATTTGGTTTTCTTTGTATTTTCTTCTTGAGCTTTGCATGTTTTGATGTTTCTTTTTTATATGATTGTTTTCCTTTATTTTAGACTTTTGAATTTTTCCTGCATGTTGGGTTGTTTTGGTTTGTTTTTCCCTTGTGACATCCATGCGCACTGGACTGAAGTAGTTGTCTGAGGAGGCGGAGTGCATTAATTGCGCTGCGTAATTGCTGCGCTCAGGTGTGAGCGAGGGCTGATTAAAGCCGGAAAGGAGAAGGAGAACGGAATCTGCAGGTGACAGAGACGGAGGGGGAGAGGCAGGAGGGTGCACAGATGGCCCAGTAAGGAGTATTAGGGCAGAGGAGGAACCTCGCCTGTAAGTAGCGCTCCCCCTCGCTTAAAGCATAAACAGGAATATATCTTCCGACGGGGTTTTGGCGCGTGGATGCTGGCGTTCTCCTTGCTTCTCTTTTTAGCTGGATCGGTCTGGAAAGGGGCGTGGCATGCCAGGGAGTGGAACAGTGACGGGGCGCCGCAGAGTCAGCTGTGGATCAGCCAGTGGGTGCTGCAGGCCGATCACTCGCACCAGAAGCAGCATAACAACCCAACTTCCAGCCTCTGATTTTTAAGGAAAACTCTTGAATTTTAGGTTTTATCAGGAAAAGAAAAGGACTGTTTTATTATGCCTCTTTAGCTGTGGCTTTTTGTATAAATAAAACACTTGAACTTGAGTGCTTCACGGTTTGGGTCTTTGAGTTGTTTGCTCCCCCTTGTGTCAACGACTGAGTGTGGGGCCATACTGGCCACAAGTGCTACTTTTTTTTTTTGCTACTTCTTCTGTGTGCGGGTAAGGCGAGCGGCGATCAGTCAAGTTAGTAAAACAAAAAACACTTGAATAAGTGTTTTTACACTGGAATAAAATATTGTTCACAAGTCGGAAATCACGAGCAGGGGCGGACTTACCATTAGGCAAAACTAGGCAGTTGCCTAGGGCCCCGAGTTCCTGGGGGGCCCCCTAAAACTCCTTTTACATGTATGGTTAATTCAGCAATTACTTATTTGTGCGCATTAATTATTTTTTTGAAAAAAATCCTTTCGCTAAAATGCCATTAGAATGCTTATAATATTAAGTGTGTCTCGGGGCCCCCCCTACAGTGCCCACTACATTGGTTCAGTCCATTTGCTGCGCATGGGCAGAAAGGTCCAAACACACTGCAGCAAACTATTTGAAAAAACAAACGGCGCGAAGAGACGAGCAGAGCGGAGAAGAAAAAAGATGAAAAGAAGCTACCCTAGCGGTGCTGAAAAGAGAAAAAAGAATGAAGGTAGGAAGCTGCTTTCAAAGTTACCAAAAATGACTGAGTTCGGCTTCTTCACTGCGGCAGCGGCAGCAGTAACCTGCCGCAAACAGCTGAAAACTCAGCGGCAAGTCTGGCGCCTGTTGAGGAGGATCCATGGTGTGGAGTTGAACAACTAGTGAGTATTAAGCTGTCGAAGGGGACATTCCCCCTATATTGATAAGTATTTATTTACCTTATTGAAGATGGGTCATTTTAAAGTAAGTTTCTAATTTCATTTGGATTTGCTACAAACGATGAAAAATCAATTATTTAGGTGTTTTTTTATGTTAAATTTCAGGAAAATCTCAGACTTTTAAATGTTGTAAAATCACTCATAAGTTTTAGGTGTTTTAGTCTTTAATAATTTAAGTTATACATTCAAAAAACATAAGGAAGTTATTACCAACATCTCACTCTGCTTTACAGCTTTGTATTGACATTGATTTCATGCGTCATTGTGCACAGCTGGGATGTTAAGGGTCACATTAATTATAGATTAAATAATTTACTGTTCTGTAGTTTAAGCAATTGTCATATTTGTAACATCACTAGTCTTTCCTGTGACATGCACCTTTTATCTATTTATTTATATATATATATATAAAATAATATATATTAAGTGCGACTCGAGTATGAGTCACAAACTCGAGTCCCCATCTCTGATATGTATATATATGTATATATATATATATATATATATACACACACACACGGGTGGCATGCATGGACTCTCCCTCCACTGCTTTTCCCACAGAAGGTATGAATCACCATAGCGACCAGCAGTCTTCTCACTCATGCAAGTTATTAAAAGTTAGATATTTGATCCGTTTCATTATCCGTCATCCTTGAAGATGTCCTTTCCCCCCCCCCCCAGATATCCCTCCTGCGCTGCAAACAAAGCCGAGACCAGGTGAGTATAAGCAGACTTTATTCACTGGGATGGAAAAGCGCTTTGAGTCGATGAAACATCCGTTACGACACAAACCTACAGAGGGAACAGAAATCCCTGAAAACAGACCTTCATCTCACAAACGACAGAAATCAACTTTACATGAAGAGAAAAGCAGCCAGGATCAGACTCAGGTGCAGCTCGTTTAAAGGAAAAGTCGCTCACATTCAGAATTCAAACTTCTGAAAGTGCTTTAAATCTGAAATGATTCCATCCTGTTCAATAAATTTAACTGTTTTTAATTCAGAGTCATTTTCATGTGAATGTGCTTTACTGGAGGCATCCATGTTTGTCAAAGAACACTACTGCCACCTACTGGTTAGTGACGTCACGCTGCGGTATCGGCTGTTGATCAAGTCCCATTTTACAGGAAGGGAAATCGCAGATATTTCCCTGCAGTTTGGCCTCTTGTTTTACACCAAAACCCTGTTTTTACCACAGAAAACGATGATTTCTAAAACGTCCGGCCAAAGCGGAGATATCTGATCCCGCCGGTTATGCGCTGCCCTGTCAGCAGGGATAAACGGCGTTTTAGCTTCTTAAACGTCACGTTATGCACCAGAAAATCCTTAACGCCACGTAAACGATGTTTACAGTTCATTATGGCACTACACAGCGTATTTATGCAGGTTGATGTAAATTATACGATTTTTTTAAAACAACGTTGTGTGCACGATGGAAGGGGGGGGGGGGGGGGGGGGGGGGGGAATATTTGTTTCTTTAAAAATGTGGTCCACACTGCAAAAAATGTAAATCTTAAGTAATTTTTTCTTAAAATAAGTGCATTTTATCTTGAATTGAGGAGGTTAGTGAGACACTTTGCCAACGGAACAAGACAATTTACATTTAAAATAAGAAAAAACAATTACATTGTCTTATTTCAAGTGCATATTATCTAATTATCTTATTTTAAATTCTAATTTCATTGGCAGATCATCCTGTTTAACTAGTGAAATTAAGGATAAATACACTTAATTTAAGAAATGTTTTACTTATTTCTAGATCGTTTTTGCAGTGCAAGTCCCATTGCTGAATCCGGTGTTTGACAGAACGCCATATTATTCCGTTGCACGCAGCTACAGCTCACGCTGTCCGACCAAACCGCAGCGTTTAAAAGTTCACAGCTCACCATGTTTGTTCTCATTTGTTCTCTACATTAATTTTTTTGGTTTTTAACTGTAGTGGGAAAAAAGTATTCAACTATTCATCCCAGTTAAATAAACAGATCGATGGATTTCATTAAGTCGGCACTTTATTTTCATTTCTTTGCAAAGAGAGTTCATCATGTGGCCCTTATGGCACCGTAATCAGCCCTGTTCTAATCTAGACAGAAGGTTCCTCCCTTACACACTGGAAAAAATCTAGATAAGTTGTTTTTTCTTAAAATAAGCGTATTTGTTCTTGGATTTAGTAGGTAAAAGAGCGATTTTGCCAATGGAACAAGACAATTTACACTTACAATAATAAAACACAATTGCATTGTCTTATTTCAGGTGGATTTATCTAATCTTATTTTAAGAGCAAAAATATTCATTCCATTGGCAAACTATCTCATTTACCTACTCAAATTAAGCCTAAATACACTTAATTTAAGACATTTCTACTTATTTTTAGATCCTTTTTCCAGTGAGGAAAAAGCTGTGAAGGTTTTGTCAGAGTCAGAACAAATTATGCTCACTGTAGTTAAACAATAAGAATTCTTGAGAAATAATTTGTCTGGTTATGGAATAAATATTCTTTGTATGCAAAACACATCTGCTTGTTCTCACATTGTGCGACCCGACGCTCTGATGCGATCTACCTGCTCACGCTGTACGTCTAAAAACCAGGTGGGACTCAGCTCCGCAGTGAGATGGCGCTACTGGGACTCGTTTATCTAGAAGCCAAACGAGTAGAAGAAATTTAGTGCTGAAAGCCCTAAAAAGAAAAGGAGACGATGTATTTGGACAAAGACATGGCTGAGCAAACGTGGCGACTACGGTCTGTCAGTTTGACAGAACTCCATTTCACTCATTGCCCCCCCGCCATGCTGCTGGGTTTACATCTAAGTGGAAGAAGAAGCTTTGTTTGCGCATTGAGCGATTTGCCCACGACCACCTTGAGACGGGCGACTGAACTGCAAACATGACTGATTTTCTCCCGACTTTACGATTCCTGATGGGGGGGTGGTCGTTAGAGGCTGATCGATTTTTTTTTTTTTGCCCTTTTCGCGGCGATTTTCAAGTCGAACAGTGTAGGCCCGGCTTTATCCAAGTCATCTTGAAAACATTCTTCTTCCAAATGTTGGCTACATATTACGGGTTTTTTCTCTGGCCAGAAGTTCGATGGCAAATCGTCCCTCTTCAAGTTGGCGATCCAACGACCAACCCGTCCGTGGAGGATCAGGAATCAGAAAGGTGGAATAACTCTTTTTTCCACTTTTACCCGATGTATTCCAACATCCAGCTGCCATGCACGTGGGCATTGTCAGTTTCACTATAGCTCTGGTGAATTTCAATGGTGAAGTCCTCTGGAAATCTTCAATAATTGTTGTTGATTGCAGATGTGTCTAGTAGTTCCCATTGATTTAGCTTGTAAAGCGGGGAGAATGGCGCTAGGCTTACCGCACCGTGACGTCACTGCTGGAAGATGGCAGGAGGGAGGGGCTACTATATTTGAGCAAAAATGGCCGCTCCAAGACTCACTGATCACGATGAAGATTATTGTTTTCATTATTTTTTTTTTTTGCACTATATTCATCAAATCACTGCAAACATATTAGTTTTAGGTATAAATAATGATCCATTGATCATTCCTTGCTAACCGGACTTTTCCTTTAAAGTTTGCTTTTCGTTTCATTAAACCAAGTCAACAAGATTGTCTGAACATTAACTTTCAAGGTTATAAAGTCACAATTTCTTTATTGGCACCAAAAGTCACCATTTGACATACAATCAGTCAATTAACATTTGAAAACAAACCAGAACCTTCTCCATCTTTCACTGCATCACATACGAAGTGCTTTCAATAGCCGAGGGCAGAAGTTCACCGAATCAGTGACCTTCTTTCCTCCACTCTGCAAAAAATTGTCATTTTTACTTAAATTAAGTCATTTTTTTCTTGATTTGAGGAGATAAAAGACACATTTTGCCAATGGAAGAAGAACATTTACATTTAAAATAGGAAAATACTATTACTTTGTCTTATTTCAAGTGCATTTGATCAAATTATCTTATTTTTAGTGGTAAAAATACGGATTCCATTGGCAGATCATCTTTTTTCCTGCTCAAATTTAGGGTAAATACACTTAATTTAAGACATTTCCACTTGTTTATAGATCACTTTTGCAGCGTAACGAGCCCAAACTGTGACCGTTCAGCCATCAGACGTCCACAGAGGTGTAAGAGTGGCAAGAAACTCTGTTCCGAGAGAGAAAAGGCACAAAGAGAGAGAGACGAGGACGACATCCAGACAGCAGAGATAAAATACAGAGACAGGAAAATGGTTTCCGCTGTTCCTTCATACGCTTTCCCATCAAACGCCGAAGCGTCCGATTGGAGGAATGTCGGTAGCTCTGCTTTGGTGCATGGACACTGGAAACAAATTGAAATCTAGATGTTTTTTATTGAATTCGGGAGGAAAATTAGACGCTTTGCCAATGGAACGTCTTTTTTTAACTGCATATTATCTTATTTTTGTGTTATAAGAGTAAAAATACTCATTCCATCGGCAGATCATCTTATTTATCTACTCAAATTAAGGTTAGATACACTTCGTTTAAGAAATGTTGACCTATTTCCAGATCGTTTTTGCAGTGGAGGGACATTTGGCACATATTTCCATAAATACTGAGAGGAAAAACCCAGAATACTGCAGCAGAGAAGTGATAAAGAGAGACGTAATGATTGTCACAGCGGCTGGATGGAATGTCAGGAGTTTATTTTGTGATTATGGCGTTCCTGCAGGTCGTTACCTTCCTAATCCAGACTTAACTTCCTTTACGTTCCTTCTAAAATGTTAAAGTTCACCACTAATGTATGGTGCGTGTCTCCACAGCGTGCGGGAAAGACATGAAGAGAGGAAAGACGACATTTAGAGGAAATAACTCTGAAAATACAATCATTATTCAACAAAATCTCTTCTAGTCCTGTTCAGACTGAAGGAACTTGTGTTCTGTCAGACAACCATACCACCATTTTGTACGAAAAATAGACTCTAAACTACCTCGACCGGCATGTTTTCCTTTAGTCGTGTACAAAAGAAATAAACAATTTAAGGTCAGATCGACAAATGCTTCAAAAAAACACAAGAAAGTAAGTGATGAAATTGTTTTTATGAACATGGCTAAAGGGATACCTGCCTGTTGAGGTGGTTTAAAGCTAATTTTATGTACAAATCTAAAGGGATAAATTAAAGCCTGGTTCTGCTGGAGGTTTCTTCCTGTTCAAAGGGAGTTTTTCCTCTCCACTGTCGCTACAAGCACGCTTAGTGTGAGGGATTGCTGAAGAGTCAATGAGTCAATGCAATCAGCTGGTTTTCCTTAGATAGAAAACTTTGAATCAATCTGACTGGATGATCTGGATGATCGCTATATAAATAAACCGGATTTAAAAGTTAATAATTGTCTGCGACTAAAATTTTGGCCATTAAAACCGATTCAGGGTTAAACTTTTATCTTAAAAAAAAAAGTATGAGAACTGTTGACTGATAAAATATTTTCCACTGTTGTACAGAAAAGTAAATGGATAAATTTATTTTAAGATGAACATTTTGGTCTGGAATATTGTACATTTGCTAATTTGTGTATAGATCATCATCTATTAGATCAGACTCAGAGTTAATCAGCTGATCTTAAAGTTTCGTCTCCATGGAAATACCAAGTGATTAGCATTTATGCAAATATTAAGACTGCAGAGCTAAATACTGGAGGTTTCTTCCTGTTCAAAGGGAGTTTTTCCTCTCCACTGTCGCTACAAGCATGCTTAGTGTGAGGGATTGCTGAAGAGTCAATGAGTCGATGCAATCAGCTGGTTTTCCTTAGATAGAAAACTTTGAATCAATGTGACTGGATGATCTGATGAACTGGAAAGAGCTTTGAGATGACATGTGGTGAATTGGAGCTATAGAAATAAACTGAATAGAATTAAAGGGATTAACGGGTATTGACTGCGGGTATGTTGCTCTGACTGAACACCAGCAATGAACAGAACCATGGAGGGAAAAGTTGCTCAGATGAAGCAGCAGCTGAAACGCTTTTATTCCTCCTGATTTCCATCCGATCTTATTTTTTTTCTTCTGTGTCAGAAAAATAACTAAACTCTACCTGAGATCGGTCATTTAGCTTCTCCATAATATACAAAATATGCTTCTATAACTTGTTACAGATAATGATTTATTAGAAAAATATAGGTGTTGTGTTAAAAGAGGCTCTGCATCAAAATGAGACTTTTATATCTGCAGGAACGTAAAAGACAGGCGGAGCTTTGACTGCATTTACAAACGCTTCATTTTAACCAGAACTGGGATTCATCCGCTGGTTATTCTGGAATCTGCTGGTGTTGAACACGTTTACAACGGCCGACTGTAATGAGACAAACGGAGCTCATGGGTCGGCTTGGATTCCTCTCACGCATCCCAGCACATGGATAAACGAAGGAGTGACGCGTAGCGAGGGTGAAGCGTGAATAAAATGAGGTTTCTTCTGGTTATATTGGAGAGAAACTACAGGAAGTTTTCAGTTCTGGGAAACCTGACTCCAACGGCAGCAACCTTTCAGTTTCCTGAGAGAAACGCCTGGAAAACCCTGAAGTTCTTAATGGCATGGACTACATTACCCATAATTCACCGGTAAACTGGTCAGGAGGTCCATTTTCTTCTGCCTGTTGGAACTTATGCTTCTGAAAATGTGGATTATTAAAAGCTCAGACGACCAGAACCAGAATCTTGGATTAAACATGAGTGCGTCAGGGTCAACAGGAAACATGGTGGCCAGCAGGGGTTAGAGTCCTCGCCAGATGAGGAATATCTTTAATTCTGTTTGGGAGGTGTGGAAAAGGTAAGATCAGGTCGGATCTGGAGCTGAATTCCGGATCGGGGGCCTCTTTAGCCCGTGTCCTCCGCCCCGATGGGAAGCAGAGGGTCAGCTGCCTCGCTTCTCTCGTTCTCGCCGCCGGTTTTCGCCGGGGTGTTCCCCGCCTGGTACTTGCTCAGCCGCCTCCTCTTCTTCTCCTCCTCCTCCTCCTTCTTGGCTGCATCCAAACCCGGGAAAACCGGGAACTCCTGGCAGTATGCCGAGGGCAAACATGGTACCAAGTGGACTTCGCCGCTGTCCCTCATGAGCTGGACGCAGGTGTAGAAATCCTGGACCGGCGCGTTGGCTGGGGGAGGAGCCGAGTTGGTGGCGGGGGGCGGGCCGGGATGCTCCATCTTGCTGTAGTCTGTCCCTGGAACAGAAATCATCTCAGGCGATTGCCACGGAGACGTAGAGTCCTGCAGCGCGGGGGGAGCCTGAGGGGGCGAGGCGCAGTACGGAGGAAGGACGTACGGCAGCGCGATCTGGGTGGGAAACGGATTCTGAACCGTGACTGGTGCTCCTTTATCTCTGTCCAGGACGTTCGGCGGGACGCCGCGCTCCTTGGAGGAGCTCAGGTAGATCCCATCAGAGCTCACCTGGTCCCAGACCTCCACAGAGTAGCTCGGAGGTCTGTAGCCGTGGAAGTTGGTGAAGTGACGGTTGATTTCCTCAAAATTCCCCTTCTGAGGGAAAACGGAAAGGAGAGGGAAGGAAGGAAGGTTAAAACCTGGCATGGCAGAGAAGAAAATAGTTCCTTTACTTTCGGTTTAGGGAGAATAAACTTTATTAACCTATTTTTTTCTTATCCTAAAAGTAAACAAAAAAATATGAAAAAATACTATAAAATATTGGTTGAACTTTTGATTGAATAACAAAAAAGTTCCAGTTCGATCCTAAAAAATGTCAGTTTTTGTGTCTTTTCATGGAATATTATCGGAAAGCATTTCCCTCCAAACACAAGAGGCTAAAACAATTCCCAGAATGCATCATGTCACCTTCAGAAGCAGCGGGTCAATCCCGATGATCCGTGGTTTGGGAATGGGGGGGAAGAAGTAATCCTTTATTCTGAACAAAAAAGAAAGAAAAAGGACATTTAAAGCACAAAGAAAAACAAATAACGATGATGATTTATGTGTTTGGTCACATTTCATACAGTTGGTTTTTTAAAGATGGTGATCTCTTCTCTAAACTCAGAGTCTTCCTGAATATCATGGATGGCAGGAAACGCTGCATCTAATATCTGCAGCGTGCATAGATGCTTCAACAGGGTTTAGAGAGGAATGAGTAATTTAATTCACTTTTAATGCTCTTAGAAATAATTATAATGCTGTGAACAAGTAACCATGACGCTCATATATATACAATAGAGTATCAGGGCCAGGCTTGAGATTCTTTTTCTTATATCACGAGAATTAAGTCCTAAAATTACGAGAATAAAGTCGTAATATTACAAGAAAAAGGTCACAACGAGAATAGACCTAAAATTACGAGAATAAATTTGTAATATTAAGAGAATAAAGTCCTAAAAATTACGAGGAACAACTCTTCCAGGAAGCCCTGTCTTCAGGTTCAATCTGGTTGCTGATTGGTGAGGCTGGTCGGCCGTCATGTGGGCGGAGCCTTAAAGCTTTCTTTCTGAAACCGGTTGTGGTATGATGACTTTATTCTCGTAATATTATGACTTTATTCTCAAAATAAAAAATATATTTCTTATATATATATATATATATAAAAACATTCAATGCGACAGGCTGCAGCTTTGTACCGAATTCCTCGTTTTCCAGACAGTTTTTTGTTGAAATTCGCGCATTTTTCCTCATTCTCTAGCTTTTTAAAAATGTTTTTATAAACATATTTCTAAAAAATTTAAAATGTAGCATTTTAAATGCCACATAAATGCCATTATCACATTTTTTTTCCCATTTTAATTCCAATTAATTAATGCCTTGATTTAAACAATAATAGTTTAATGACTTTTAATGATTTTTAAAGCAATCCTGTTGAAACATTAACCATTTTAGGGCCGTTTCATCCTATGAGATGCTTGAGATCGCAGCTTTTCCAACCATTTTCAGATATACACCTTCAGGCATGGAATTCCCATGCACACATTCATCTCACCCAGGCACAAACACAGACAGTGGCTAAAGGTGGCTAAAGGTCACGCTAACTCAAGTGAACAATAGTACCAATGTGACCTTCCTACTTGGATGCTGGACTGAATGTGGATTCAATAAAGTCAGTCACGCATTTAGAACATCGTCTTTAAATGTCCATTTTGTAGAGATAAACTGCCCTGACACATGAAGGCACCATAACACAACAAACGAAGGAGGAAAAGGTGAAAGAAGAAATGTAGCAAGGAGAGAAAAACATGGAAAGAAGGAAAAAGATCAGAAAATCAATACTGATATAGGAAGTAAATGAAGGAAAATGTCCTGTCTGTTATATTGAGAGACTGGGCCAACATGCGATCTACTCATCCACGCAGACCCACAGGCGCCGCCCTGCTGGACGAGGCTGGTATATCACTCTATATACGGCTGTGTGATAATACAGACCAAGTCTTACATGGTTCACTCTAAAAGGTCAGAATAATGTGAACCAAGCATCTATTCTATTCCTGCATAAAGTTGTTCAATCTGAAAAACTGAAATTGATACAATTACTTTAGTCTTTGGCGCTCAGACCTCGGCAGAAATATGTAGCGCTGAATCTTAATAGATATGCATGAACAGGAGCTATTTCCCCCCCAGGCCTGAAACTGGTGGAGTGGAGATAGATGGAGTTGGTCAGTCTGTAGACTGCTGGTTAGAAGATGGAAGTCCAGTTTGGATAACATAGGTTGAGAGAACCTGTCCATGATGAGAAAGCATGAAGCGACAGTGGAGAGGAACAGCTCCCCATTGGGAAGAGGAGGGGCTGGAGGTGGGTTGAAACAGGGGTCATCTGAAAGGAAGTAAAACGGCAAAACCACTGCAGGTAAGTTACGGATCGGAGGCCTTTTAAGATGAACTTTGGATCCCGATTGGCTTTCCTGGAGGCGTGGCTCAAAGCTGATTGGCTGAGTCGTAGGCGGATAGAGGCGAGTTATGGGTTTGTTCGGTTGAACTTCCACCTAGGCTGCATAGAACAATGAAGTAAACTGAATACAAAATATTTGGAAGAGTTGAAGCTCTGTGGAAATGTAGTGTTGGTGACATGGCTGACTCCCGTGGTCGGAAAATCTAGTTTCTCGTATTTCATACAATTTTTTTATGCAACTTACTCAATATAAGGTTTTCACACAGCCTGTTTCACCTGCAGGGCCACACAACTCCCCATGAGGGGTGTTCGTAGACAAAATATATATATATATGTGTATTCCATGCATTTTTATTATAAATTACAGTAATCTACTACTAGGGAGTACCAATATGGCCGCACTACCAACGGGCAATCAGCAATCTAGTGAATACTTTTATTGCCAGTGGGAAGGGAGCTAAATACCGCTGGTTAGTCGGTCGGCTATGTTTGATAAACATGCGTTAACCTGCTATTTTCAGTAGAAAAGGGGCTTCAGAGGGCTGCATGGTGTTGTTACCATGGGACAGCGCCCTCTGTGGTCACACTATGACATGACAATATCAAAAAAAAAAAAAAGCAGGTTTCCTCACCTCCTGCTCTGAGGAATCACCCCGAAGGCAATGACCAGCAGGGCCACCAGCCCGACTCCCACCACCGGAACCAGGACCAGGATTTTCCCTGCAGAGAGAAACACGCAGACATTGTTCCACAAACACTTTACTTAAAATTAAGAAAACTTAACTCAGGTTTAAAACCACATCAATGGTTAAGATGCCACCGGTTTATTTCTTATCAAAATAAAAGTCATTCAGGATCCCCATCGCTATGGAAACCACCAGTGCTGTCGTACCTGTGGGCCGCCTGAAGGGGATGCTGATGTGTAGAGTGGAGCTCCATTTACTCCACAGACCATTGTTGTGAGATCGGCATCGAACTCGGACCACGTATTCCCCGGATCGGAGGCCGAGCAGAACCACATGAGGCTCCCGTAGAGGATGCTTCATCTGCACACAGATGATGACCTCAGATCCCACAATATACAGACGAACGTGGTTTTAAAAATTCAAGTTCTGAACCATCTCTGGGTCAGAATCACAGAAAACTCCACCAAAAATGGCCGTTTTAGGTTGAGTCATTGGTCACTTAGTTACAGCAACCATTTACACAAAATATTCGCTCCAAATTCTTCAGTTCAACTGAGTTTTATAAAAAAAAATGTCACTGGCGGATTTACCACTAGTCAGAACTAGGCAGTTGTCTAGGGCCCCAATTTTCTGTGGGCCCATAAAATTAAATTCTATTCAGTTTATTTCTATAGCGCCAATTCACATCATGTCATCTCAGGTCACTTTCCAGTTCACCAGATCATCCAGTCAGATTGATTCAAAGTTTTCTATCTAAGGAAAACCAGCTGATTGCATCGACTCATTGACTCTTCAGCAATCCCTCACACTAAGCATGCTTGTAGCGACAGTGGAGAGGAAAAACTCCCTTTGAACATGTATTGTTAATACAACTATTCCTTCTTTGTGCACATTAATTATGTTAATCATTTAAATGCCATCAGAACGCTGATAATATTAAGTGTGTCTCAGCCCCCCCCTTCAGTGTCCACCATATTGGATCAGTCCATTTGCTGCACATGTTCAGAAAGGTCCAAACAGACAGCAGCAAACCATTTGCTGCACAAACCATGCAAAGAGCAGTGTTGCCAACTTAGCGCTTTAGTCGCTATATTTAGCCACTTTTCAGACCCCTCTAGCACTTTGATTTCTAAAAAGCTCCTAGCGCCAAATCTAGAGACTTTTTTCTGGAGGCTTTGGAGACAACATCTTGTTTGGGGGTCCTTTTTGGACAAAATTCAGACAAAAAATGTATTCAAGAAATTAATTTTTTTTTTATTTTCTCAACCAAAAAATGTTGCTTTGCTTTTTTTTTTATTTTTTTATTTTTTTTCATTTAATTATGTTTTAAACCTTTATTTTTTTTTTTAGATATTTTCTATTTTTCTACATTGATCACTAAACATTTTGCTGCTAGCCTCCATGCTGACCAATAGAAATACGTCTTCGCATCTAACTCCGCCCCCAGAACGGAAGAAAGTGTTCTGTTAAATATCTGGAAAATACTATTTAAAAAATAAATAAATAAAATAAATAAAAAAAGGAAAACTTCATCTGCAACGTGAAATTTTTTTCTTATTAAACTTTTTTTTGTCGGAAAAAAAAATATGAAAAGAACTTTAGCAGGAGAAAATTGGTAAAATAAAGCTGAAAAACAGCAAAGTTACTCTCCAAATGTTTATAAATAAAATTTTTATTTCTGGATTTCATTTCGTTCAAATTTCCTTTTAAGAAATCTGTTCTTTTCTCAGAACAATAACGGAGCATAATTCCCTCCGTACCTTCCAGTTGCCTTCCTCGTTTCTCCGTCTGTACTGCAGCTCGTACACCAGCGTGATCCAGCCGTAGCGCAGGTCCTCCGGCCTCGGATACGTCCAGGAGATCTGCGCGCTGTGGCCCGCCTCGTCGCCGCCGGCGTCCATCAGCGAGAAGGTCAGGTTGACCGGATACTCCGTCTCCACTGTTCATGGAGAGAAACAATGAAAACTGGCGTCTCAATGAGGTTAGCTGGACAAATACCAATCTAACAATTAAATACTGATGATCTGTGTGAGCCATAAGGAGAATGATGTTGCTGCAAAGGTGGGAATTCTGCAGACTCTCT
The DNA here is from genome assembly GCA_030533445.1 of Cyprinodon diabolis. Classification (NCBI taxonomy): domain Eukaryota; kingdom Metazoa; phylum Chordata; class Actinopteri; order Cyprinodontiformes; family Cyprinodontidae; genus Cyprinodon; species Cyprinodon diabolis. The sequence continues at coordinate 21,109,489 of CM060085.1, forward strand.
GCTGATGTCAATGTGACTTTAAGAAAACAGGCTGCAAGGAATTCTTCTGTTAATCAGATATCTGATGCTTTGAAGCACAGCAGCTCCTCTGAAAGCAGTTTTCTCTCTCAAACCTCTTTATCTCTGATGGAGATTGTTTTCTGCTTATTGTCATGTTTTTATGGCGGGGGTGGGGGGGATTTATCATTAGGCAATACTAGACAGTTGCCGCATAAAACTATGTTGACATACATGGTTGCCGTGTTGCCAACTTAGCGCTTTAGTCGCTATATTTAGCCACTTTTCAGACCCCTCTAGCACTTTGATTTCTAAAAAGCTCCTAGCGCCAAATCTAGAGACTTTTTTCTGCTACTGGAGACTTTGGAGACAACATCTAAAAGCAGCAAACTCTGCTCTCCAGAGCGAGTAGATTGGTAACCCTGCCTCCTGCTCTCCTCTATCTTGTCTGCTGTCATGATTCATGCAGCTATTATTTCATCCAAATGAAAAATGGAGAACAGAGAAGCAGATCATGGCTTGTCTACAGTGAAAAGAAGGACTGGGTTATTTACTTTGGCCTTTTTGGAAACACAGGAAGGAGCAATCAGCTAAGTGAGCTTAGTGCTTGGAAAAAATCTTTCATTCCTTTAGAGACAGCATGAAAAGTCAGCTGAGTACAAAACATAGAGAGGAAAACAAGAAGAAAAGGGACAAGAAGAGAGGGACACAACCTAGAACAGATAATGGATGTCTATTCTATTAACATTTCTCTGTATAATAGGTGTTTTTTTTATGTGTTGTCTTCTATATTCAGAGGGCCCTCTGCCTGTCTTTGCCTAGGGCCCCAGATTTCCTAAATCCGCCCCTGCCAACAGGTTAGATTCTCCAGAAACTAACCTTTCCAGTTAGGCTGACCTATGGCCGAGGAGCGGGCTGCTAATAAAGGCCCCTGAGTTTCCCTTAGAGGCCAATGTCTCGTCTGAGGATTAACTCCGACATCAGGAAACTGTGACCTTTCTGGGGCGGCGGCCCTGCACCGCTGCGCCACCCTGATAACAGCCGCTTTCCTGCCTTACTGCAGTGCCTTGACACAAACTAGGAGATCACCATGGCAACCACAGGCCAGCCGTATGGCCGCCGCACGCAGGTCAACGCTGATAAAGCACACGTGGGAACCTGTGGTTGGTCCCATGATGCAGGAAGTAGACTGATCCTGACAGCAACCGACATAAAGGAGATAAACGACTGCTGCTGTTCAGACCCATTATTTTCTGGACATTTATTGTAGATTTAATAATGTTGTCTCTGTTTGGTTTCAAATATCAGCTCCCTCAATGAAACGGCAGCAGTAAGAATAAAGATTTTTCAACAATTTTAAACGTGATTTATTCCCAGCAAACAGATTTATACAAAAAAAAAACAGTTTATCCGCTTTTCAGTCAAACCAACCAAAGGTGGAACCAGAACCAGGTGAAGCAGGGGCGTAGCTAGATGGGGGGCCAGAGGTGGCCAATCATTGCCCACCCCTACCATTTTTTTTCGCCCTCTAATACAGACAGTGACAGCAGTAATATTCTCAAGGGGATCTCCTTACCGATCTCGGCCACGTCCAGGCAGTACTCCTGGGAGGTGTAGTTCCTCTGGGCGGTGACGGCCGTCACGTTCATGCAGTACGGCTTCCAGATGGACGTGTGGCTTTTGTCGAAGTGGCAGCTGTTGGGACCGGCAGATGTATAGTCTGGACACTCCTGGTTGGCCCCCGTGCTGACAAGTCAAAGAGAATCTATCTTAATGATTTACCAACAGGTTTTTTATTTTAATTAGTCATCTCCTGGTTGAAGCAGCAGGATCAGATAAACCGCCTTAAAGGTCAAGACGTGGGAACCAGATTGTTTAGAGCAGATTACATTTAAACACTTTGACCCTTAAATCCTCAGAGAGACAAGTGGCTAATTCTCCAAGATGCTCAACCGAGTAAAATCGACACAGTTTTTCCAGCAGCTTCCTGGTTTAATGCCTAATCAACCATTTTTGAACTCCTTACACCCTCAGGTCTCAGTAGCAAATTCTGCCTGAAATTACAGACATTAAATCAAATACAGCTCCCAAACTATAAACTGGAAATACAACTGTTTGTATTTGTATTACAGAAAGGCATTGAGGAATATTTTTCATTTGGAGCCACTATTTTAAATGCAACCATGTCTGATTCATAGGTGATTAATCAAAGAAAAACATCTAAAATATTTCGCCTCACTAATTTCTTTTCCAAAATAAAAGCCTGTTTTCCAAAATGAAAGCCTGTTTGAAACTGTGGATGAACCCTCAGATTTTATAGATCCACATCTTCACTATAACTTAAGCAACTTTGTGGGCGGATAGAGATAGAATGAAGCAGAATGATGAAAAAGGGGTCCCTATGTCCTCCAGCAGTCTAAGCCTATAGCAGCAGAACTATAGAGATAGCTCAGGATAACCTGAGCCACTCTAACTAGAAGCTTTATCAAATAGATCAACATCTTGACTATAACTCAAGCAAATTTGGACTGGATAAGTTGAAGCATGTTTGTTCTACAAAGGTTTTAGTGTGCTAGGATGAAATGGGATTTTGGCACAATGCCAAAAGTGCAAAAATGCTTTTTTTCCAATCATTAAAAGGGAATCTGGTCAGACAAATATGCTGATTTACATTATTGGAGACCTTCTGCATGAGCCTCTAGTTTCCAATGATGGCGGCCATTAGGGGGCGGGGCTAAGAATTATTAGCTGCCGTTGCATTACTCCCCCAGAGTCAGGTGGAAATTTAAATCTCATTTTATTTCTTTACGCAGCTATAAAACAAAAAGCACTTGTGAAAGAATAACTTTGAAACGTTTTTTGGAAATTTTAAAGCCCCATTTGAAAGGCGTGTGGATGAAACACCATGTGACTGTGTTTTGGCCATTTCTATAAATGGATAAACATGAGCTGGCCGGGCTTAAGGGGTTAAACCATCACGCATTTCCTTAACATGCATGTATGAAATGTATGTAAATCATGTAGGGGGAGAATCAATTCATGTGTGTGTTTGGGGTAGAGAGGATATGGTAGCAAAGGGTCTTTAATGAGGCTAAAGGAACAGGATGTTTAATCAGCGAGGGCATCAATCCGACAACCCTTCCTGCCCCTGTGGCTCAAGTGTTTGCTCGGCCTCTACAGGTCCATTTGGGCCTCATCACTCTGGTTTACTTCCACTTGTAGACGTTGAGGCAGAAAGCACAGGGCCTGTAACTTCAGGACGGTCAGTCTTTATTTACTCATTGTCCAGAAAAAGATGCATTCAGGAACATCTTAGGATCATGGGACACTGATGGGACTTTCTGGGCAGCTATTGATATTTGATAAAAAATATTTAATTCAATTTTTTATTAAATGTATTTCTATAGCACCAATTCACATCATGTCATCTCAGGTCACTTTCCAGTTCCCCAGATCATCCAGTCAGATTGATTCAAAGTTTTCTATCTAAGGAAAAGCAGCTGATTGCATCGACTCACTGACTCTTCAGCAATCCCTCACACTAAGCATGCTTGTAGCGACAGTGGAGAGGAAAAACTCCCTTTGAACAGGAAGAAACCTCCAGCAGAACCAGGCTCAGTGTGAGCGGCCATCTGCTGAGGCCCACTGGGGTTCAAGGAGACAGAAGCAGACATAGAAAAAGAAGCATAGATACAAAAGGCAACTGTCAACCAGCTCCACAGGCGGCCCCGTCCAGGAAACACACAGCCAGGCAGACGAGCTCCGAGCCAGCTCCCATGTCAGAGGAGGAAGAGAGCACATCCAGTTAGTCACAGTCAGAGAAACAGGACTACACTGGAAAACAGGCCAAGCTCCAACATCTAGAAACAAAGGTGTTGATGGCAGCAGCACAGCATATGAAATATGTTTTTCCTATGACTTTAAATTACCAATAGTGAACCAAAAACCACAAAGCAAATCAAGAAGCATGCTTAGTGTGAGGGATTGCTGAAGAGTCAATGAGTCGATGCAATCAGCTGGTTTTCCTTAGATAGAAAACTTTGAATCAATCTCACTGGATGATCCGATGATTAATAATCCTTAAAGGGTTAATTCCAAACCTCAACTATTCGCTCATTTTCCTCCAGAAACACAGATATGAACCTGGAACAGATTAAACATTAAATCATGTTGGATTCCTCTTACTCCGCCCACAGGACGGCACATTTCTTCCCGTCGGTGTGACCGCAGAGCCACAAACTCGTTAAAAGTGATTAACGTTACTCCATCTCAATTAATTAGACTGCGGTCCTGTGTGTCATGGAAAAGCACTGCAGGGGCGACTCGGACACGCCATCAACACGTTTGCACATCAATGGAAACCGGATGAGGCTTTGGTGACGCCATCGAAACGCTCCTGCGGCCAAAATGACGCCCTGAACCTGGAGTTCATTGAATGAAATAAGACGAATACGCCTCCCACCCAAAAACACTGTCGATACATTTAGATTTTAACCCATTTAATAAAGGTTAATGCACAACTCCACCCATTCCTGAACTCAAGGCAGCATCTATGTTGACCTGACCCTCAGTAACCATGACAACAATGGCCAGACACACCTGGATTAATCAGGTCCTCCAGTAGAGAAAGGCAGGGAACTGCTTAGAGCCCATTAGCTGTTAAATCCCCATATTTCAATGAATTTTTATAGAATAAAGGTTTGATTTTTTCATGAAGTCCGCCTGAACAGAGACGAACTGCAGGTTATTTAGTGCAGAAACGCAGTGCTGATTATTCCCAGTTGGATTGGTGGTCCTTTGAGCAGATAATCCCAGATTTAAAATGTTTTCACGGACACACGGCAGCAGGAGAAGGACAACAATCAATATGTCTGCGAGCGCCGGCACCATATGGGGGCGGAGGCCCAATCCAATTTGTCCTGATTACTGACAGCATTTCTGCGGTGAGTTCGAAGCCACGCGGGAAGCCTGGCGAGTGTCCGGGCGCCCACGTGTGACAGCGCTCGGGATTTCAGAGCCCCGGCTCTCACATATCGACGTTTTAAAAGCTTCACGCCGGCAGAAATCAAACGGGATTAAAGTGACAGCGCTCACATGACCCAGAAACCTGACAGCGCAGCTGAGGCCGGTTTCTGGGGCTCCGGCTGCACCTCGGGAGCCTCTCATGGAGAGCAGAATTGGAACGTACTCTTTGGAGTACGTCAGGACATAAGCCACCTCCTCGCCGGCCGTCAGGTTGTCCAGCGGGTGCCACCAGCAGGTGAAGTCCTCCATGTTGGGCGAGCGGCAGTAGTAGATCTGAGGCCTTTTCGTCACATCAGCTGCTGCCTCTGTGGGTAAAAACAAAGATTTCAACATTAAAACAGCTCAGTTTTCAGAATGTGATGGAAAGAAATCCATGACCCATTAATTCCCTGTTCATATATTGATTATGAGTCTATGAGCTGCAAAGCTGAAGGTTTCTAACAGAGAGGGGGTGTTTACCCTATTAGAGAGATAAAAATAATGCTTCTTATGACAAGCTAGCCTGTTTCTCAGGGATTATTTCACAACATTATGTGTTATTTCCAAACCGTTTGGGTAACGATATGTGGAGAGCTTCACTGCCTTCCTGCAGGGTTTTAATAAAGCCGGGCTTAAAGGTGCAGTAGATCTTTTCTGACTAAAACGAACGGTCCCCGCTACAGTGTGAAACCAATGAATAACCCCCACCAATCACAAAACACAGTCCGTGGTCCACTATTGGTTCCTGACACGTCAATCATGGTCGTCTGCTTGTCCCTCCCCCTGTGCGGGTACCCTGGCAGATGAGCGAATCGACCCCCCAATGCTCGTGCAGTCACTCGGTCACTTTGCCAAGTTCAAAGCCATATTGTCTCGATAGCAGCGGCAGGAAAGCGGTATGTTGTTGTTATGTTGTCGTTAGCTCGTGTCACGAGCACTCGGCTTGTTTCGTTCTGGATCTCGTCTGAACACCTCGACAGACAGCCTGCACGCTCCTGTCTTTTGAAGGCGTGGTTCCGAGGGGTTCGAACGGTTGTTGTTTGAATAATTGTATATAAATGTATCTGTGTAGTGTTATCATGCATAAAGCTGTGTGCTATGTGCATGTTTTCATCTTTTCTGAAGTATACTGTGATTTGTAGATTTGCTTCTGGGGAGGTTGTGGTTGATCTTCGAGCAGCACTCAACCTGCTGAACTTTGGTGAACAGCTTCAACGGCTTAAACTTTGACTGAACCCTGAGATTCAGAGGACATGTTTACTGAGACTGGGTGTCTGAGTTCCTTATCTGCCCCCCCCGTGTAGTCTCAGCTGGGACCACTGATTCTAACTAGAAAAAGCTGTTTCGGAGAAACAGCAAAGTGGGAATGCATTTTTTGCTGAATGAAAAAAGCTGAAATTAACTGCATAACATATGAAAATGTGATAGGAAGTCATTAGAAACTTCAAACTGCAGAAAACAATTGAATCATCTGAAGATTTTGTAGGGTAGAATCATTTGGCAGTAAAACAGCAGAAACAAACTCATCTTAAAAGCTGCACAGCCAAACCATACATAATATCAAAAAATGTCTTTAATGTGTGCACTAGAAGGGTCTTAATGTAATGTCTCCCAAGTTTCTAGAAAAATGTATAAAGAAATTTTGAAGGGGGGGCACCTACTGCCCAGAAACATGTGAGGTGTGTTATGAATTAGCAGCAAACAGAAAAGCTTAATTCATGTCCAGAAAATGAGCAGAATCAAGCCAAAGTTCTCAGCATAGGCTGAAAAGTATTAAATTAGCTGAATCAGAAAAGAAATTACAATGAAAAACTTGAATCTTATCTGGTTGAAGAAATAATGAGAAGCTCAAGGATGGGAAGTAAAATGTTGAGGAAGATGGTTTTGAATAAGTATCAAAATTTAGAAATTGTGGAAATGTCAAGACTTGGCAAAACAATTTGAAATGATTTAAAATGTGTCGGTTTATCAGCATAAAGAAAACAGCGTCATCCTTAGAGGATTGAAAATCTACAAACCTATGTGCAAGACTGACCATGAGAAGCAGAGGAAGGACAGAGAGAGACGCTTATAGAAAGAGAGCTAATACCACTTAAGGAGCTGAATTTAAAAAAAAATTTAACCTGCATGTTACAAGCCGCTGTGGTGATGAAAGCACCGTTGGCAGGCTTAGGCTGCATGTTACGAGGTTAGCAGATGCTTTATTACAGTGTAAATCTTAGAACCTGATTAAGAAATATGCACGGAGGTGTGTGGTCAACAGGCCTTGGTAGTGTAATTTGAAGAAATTGGTTGAGTTTGGGTCATAGGTACGAGCCATACAGCACAATGAATGAGTGTGTGTAAGGAAGAGGCTTTTATTTTGTAGAGTCCCTTTAGTCTTATTTCGAAAGTCTATCATGGATGTGTGTCAAGGGAAGGGTCATGCCCAGCAGTGATATAGAATCCATTTCTAAATATGAAATCACTGGTTTTCCATGTTATTGGGTGAATAGATGCTGTATTAGAGCGTAAATGGGAGACTTTTATTGTGAAATTCGCTCCGGGGTATGATTTGAAAAGGTCCCTAGAGTCTAATAGAAACAAGCTGGTAGAGTTTGGGTCATAATGCTGAGCCATTTGCCATAAGCATTCCCACTTGATAAAAAGCAATGAGAACGCTGGGACTGCAGAGTGAGGTGGAGGTTGTAAACTCTGCAGTCTCTTCCTACTCTCCTCACGAGTAAACTAAATTAATTGTCTCTGTGCTTTCTTTCTTTCCCTGCATGAATGTATGATGTTATAGTTGCTTAGACCCGACGGTTGTGTATCTCCTATGGCACCTTTAAGGCTGGTTTATACTCAGAAACCAGGTGGTCTGCGTGTGTCGCAGTTAACGCAGATATGCCCCGCCCCCTTCCGCAGACACTTTGCTGCACCTCTCCCACACTGAAGGTGTCCGCAGAGAGGAGGCCTCTGATTGATCAAATCTACATCCGCTCTGCATTTTGCGTATTTCCTGTTTGGTGATGTCACTGTCCGATCCGTCCCCGAAGCACAATCCGTCCTGCGCAAACAGATATACATCCAGGTGTCTATAAATAAATAATGGAATTAAAGTTACTTATTTATATTCTTAACTCACTAAAGAATGCTAATGCATATCTTTAAAAACTGTTTTCTGACTTTTTTGATACAATTTTGATGCTTTTTACATTTTCTCCGTTAAACGGCTTCTCTGACGTCATCATGGGACATGCTCATAGCAGTCCAGGTAAATATGATCATATTTATCTGCATTGTAGTTTCTTTCTTTAGATTACGCACTATATAGCATAAGGTAAAAAAAAAAGGAAAACATTAAACTCAAAAAGACTAGATTAATGTTTAAATTCAAAGTTGAAAAAGATGTCTGCCAGAATTAGTGTCGGATCCCATTTCTAATCCTAAGGCCTCAGAATCCTTTGCGTTGAGAGATCTTCTTGCAAAGCATTATGGGATTTTCTGTCACAGTGGCCCGCTGTCGCCATAGACTGCCTCTACCAGACAGTGGCGACTAATAGCAAAGATGGCGCAGGCACTGCGCGGTGGAGGAGGAGTTACGTGACCAATGGAGCAAAAAGCAGTGATCATCTGTCCGAACAGTCAGTTCACTATAAAGTTCCCTATATAGTCCCCGCTCTATAGAGTGACTGAGTAAGCTTGTATGAGGATAACTTTCAGAGTGTGCACGCGGAGAAATGGGCTTGTGCAAGCTCTCACACGCGCATTTTTTTTAAGTGGAGAGGGTTGGTCTTTCAAAAAAATCGCGAAAATCCTCCACAATACCTTTAACTGGAGTGGATAGTTTAACACCAAAATAAATGAAAAAAACATTTATAAAAATATCCATCTATTTTCTGTCACGCTTATCCCAAGCAGGGTCACGAGGAGTGCTGATGCTCCAGCTGTCTACGGGCGGGAGGCGGGGTCCAGCCTGGACGCCATTCCATCGTAGGTTTAACACAGATGCTCTGTTCAAAAACCTAGGGAGCGTCCTTAGAAGGCCAGATTTGAAGTACGATTACATCATAGCGCGGCGCCGAGGTCTGGTCGGATTCCAAGAGTCCTCGTTATGCGGCCTTAAAATGCGTCCTTTTTGCCGGATTTGAAGGACGAGTCCGATGTATCCTCGGATATCCCAGGATTCATTGCGAGACCAAGCAAGCCGTGATCAGAGGAAAGGTTACTTGGCGCCGAACAGTGGTGAAAATTGGAAGTTCAGTTTAATATAATACAGTCTGTGAATAGTTCCGTCTGAAATGAATGAAAATAGTTGTTTTAATGGTTATAGAGTCAGATATGTGGCGGTAATGTTTGGTTTATCTAAAGGTTCTTATCTGTTACTGTGTAAATGGGTTTGGCTGTAATTTAAGGACAAATTCGAATATATCTGCGGGGGGGACTTTAAATCTGATAGGATTTAAATTTTTTTTTGCTGTTTTTCACAATATGCTTAACTAAGTATTTTTTGTTGTTGAATATTAGAAATTTTGCAGATATATTTTTTATAAATACATTGTTTAGATTTACTTATATCTTTCTACCCCTTTTATAGAATAGAATAGAAAATCCCTTTATTGTCCCACAATGGGCAGATTTACAGCAGCAGAAAGATTATTGAAAATGGTCACACAAATGTGGACCTTAGAAAAATGTATAAGAATAACATAATAGGGAAGAGTTAAAATATAAACAATAAAACATTGTAAAGTGTTTTAACAATATAAAACTGGAGAATAAATAACCAATATGCAGCTATGGACATTTTTACAGTGATGAATATTTGAAAATAGCAGCAACATCAGAGATGTGCAGAATGACAGCAGCAGGTTATTTAACTGACTAAGGTTTCTATCATTACATTTGGTTTTATTAGTTCCTGCTGGTGGTTGGAACCTTTATTCCACTCTGGATTCTCATCAGTCTTTGTTCACTTTACAATAAAAAAGAAATAAATAAACAAACAGTTTTGAAAACTTCTGTATTCATTCTTTTCCTGCTTTGTGTGTCAACTTTCATGGTTGCTAAGCAACAGAGCGTACGGCGGTAAAACCCGCCGAAGGGTGGACATGTTCGAGTTCACAACCAAAACTCTTCCGGTCTCCTTATCTTCACGGACTTCGAAGGATCCAGTCTAGGTAGACCGCGTCCTTGGAGGATGCAGCCCACCAGTCATGTTTCTGGTCTGTGGGAGGAAGCCGGAGTACCCAGAAAGAACCCATGCATACTCAGGGAGAACATGCAGACTCCATGCAGAAAGACTCTGGCTGGAATCGAACCTCGAAACTTCTTGCTGCAAGGCAGCATTGCTAACCGCTACTCCACTGCGCCGCCCAAAAAAGTAGAAAATGTAAAGAGAAATGATTCAAACTAGGTCTGCAACTGATATATCAATATCCATTAATATATATCATATCAATTAATCCTTTAAACTTTGGATAGAGAATATTGAATTTTTTTTTTTTATCTTTAATGCAAAATGTTAATATATACTTTTTTTTCTATTTTAATGTAATTCCTTCTCTAAGTGGGTCTCTGTCCGATAAAGGCATATTTTTGGAGTCTATATACTGCAGGTAATTATTAATCGATTATTAAATGAGTTATTAGTTACTTTGATTAATTGTTTCAGCCCGAATTAAAACATTTCCAACAAACCAAGGAGCCATGAGTTCATCTCTTATTCTCTTCTGACTCAGTTCTGATCCAGTTGAAGTCGCAGCAGTTGAGCAAATGTTGATTTTTGTGTTGGTAGGACATAAAACTGGCTTTAAGTTTAATTTAACTCAGTTTTAAACTCTTAAACCAATTTGGTTTACATTTAAATGTATGTAATATAAAATAACCTGCTTCTCTAATAACTTTTATTCCATTTTTTAAAATCCAAACAGGTTCAATTCAGTTTCATTCATCTAGATGGATTTTTTTTTTCATAAACAGGCTCTTGTGCGTCTCTGCTTCCTGTAGTTTTTTCGGAGCTGTATGTCTGGGAGCCGCCAGGAGGAAGACTGATTTTATCGTAAGCAGATCTAGGTCTGGGTCCAGGATTTAACCTGCAGACGTGACGCCTGCTCTTCCTCCTGTCAGTCATGTGACCTCCCCTCACCGGATCTCTCTGAGCTCCTCATCCTCAGGATACGCTCCTCCTGCCTGCCAGCTCTGATTCATCACGTCGTCGTTGGGCTGCAGCTTGGCAGGCCTTTTTTTCTGCCTGATTAGCTGCTGCTGCATGTCTTTTTGAATCAGCCTCTGCTTTACCCCTCGTTGCACCCTCTTGTTGATATTTTAGTAAAGCCCGTCGTTTTTCTCGGGGGATTAAACCCTCCTGCCCTTGGCAGGTTTTTGGTTTTATGAAACAGCAGAATTAGGAGACAAAAGGGTTTTCTGTGAGCAGCGCCGGAAACCTACGTCATATAGCAGATTTATTTCTGCATCAGCAGCCTGAACATTCACCAAGATTAGTGTTTTGTTAGAAGTTTTTCTTTGGAATCTGTGCTTTAAAGACCGATTATACACCATGGTTTGGCTGTTCCCCTTTAGGAGGGGGCGCCGCTCCATCAACCCACCCTAAAACAGCAACCCTCTGCTTATCCTCCTCCATTAAACACCAAAGGGACGGCTGCAGAACTTTTCACCTCTGATGCATAACTCCAATGTTGAGTCTAAACTAAACAGAAATCCCTCCCGTTTGTAAGAAAAGCAAAGTGTGGATGAACGAGCAGCTCCAAAAACTTTGACTGGGAGATTTTATCTGATCTGAATACCGACTGTTTATCTACGCAGCACACTGTGTGTTTTAAGGCTAGGCTTAAAACTGTCCTTTTTGATAAAGCTCAGAGATAGCTCAGGTTATCCTGAGCTATCTCTATAGTTCTGCTGCTATAGGCTTAGACTGCTGGAGGACATAGGGACCCCTTTTTCATCATTCTGCTTCATTCTATCTCTATTCTCCCACTCTGCAGAATCTGTTAGTTCAATCTCTAACGTTCTGCTTTTTCTCATAGTAGCTTCATCTGGTCTGTTCCTGTTTGGCTGTGACTCCATCCTGGAGAGAAATATCAGCTGTGCTGCTGCCATCAACACCTTTGTTTCTAGATGTTCGAGATCGGCCTGTTTTTCCAAGTTCAGCTTTTGGATAAAAACACCCCGTTGTAGAATCTTAAAGCGGAGGATTTTCTCATCTCTTGTCGACGAGATGCTACAAACTGATCGACTTTTCAATCCGTCTTTGTGATTTCTGGGGTCTGTTCAAAGGAAACAATAGCAGCTGTTTGTTTTTATAATAAAGTTCCTGAGAGGAAAAGCAATGCCGGATCAATGCGAAATGTTTCATGTAATGTACAGGCTGGGATTTTTCCATTCACCACAGTTTCTCTGAAACGTGACAATAGGTTCCTGCAGCACAGATAATGCCTGAGAGATAAACGAGGCCCTGGGTGCAGATCAATCAATCATCAGCCACATTTGTCAGCAACGCTTTGACGAGCAACCACAGCAATACTGAACCACACTATGCTTATGTTTAAAACAAACTGCATCATAAACATGTTTAAAATCAAGCATTTGTTTGGTTTTTTTCAACAAATAAGAGGATTTGTAAATAACATAAAAGGACATTGGAATCATTGTAAGATTTAAGAATAAATAAATATTCTTGTTTAAATTTTTATAAGTTTGTTTTCATTTAATATTTTAAAAATACATAAACTATGAGTGTAAATACCCTTCATGTAAATAAAAAAACTCAAATAAACTTACATCCCAAACTCTTCAATAAACTGTAATTTGGTCTATGTGCTTCTTTCTGCTGTCAGCTTACATCGACCAGATCTTATAAGATACTTTCCTTGAAATTACCAGCTAAAATCAAAGTTATTTTTACCAGATCTTACATAAACATGACTAAAACTTTCAATCTTAAAGTAACCTGAGTTTGTGTAAATAAAATGTTTTAGAAAGTTTCAGAACATGACCTCCAGTTTTTGGAAAGTAACCTTTTTGTTCCAGAAGTTCTGGAAAGTAAATTAAGTTCCTGTTCATATAGTATTACTTCTAGAGAGTTACTTCAATAGTTTTTTTAAAGAAAGTTCTGGAAAGTACTCTGCACATCCCAGATCATAACATACCTGAATGTATCAGAGTTTAGAATAATGGAGTTTAAGTTACAGGTCATATACTGTAAGTTCTAGAGACTTTATTCAATTGTTTATACTAGAAAGTTCTGGAAAGTAGTTTGCAAGTTCCAGATCATAACATATCTTGATGTATATGAGTTTTATAATATTGTAGGTCAAGTTCCAGGTCATATACTGTAAGTTCTAGATACTTTATTCAATTGTTTATACCGGAAAGTTCTGGAAAGTAGCCTGCAAGTTCCAGATCATAACAAATCTTAAAGTGTATATGAGTTTTATAGTAGTGGAGGTTAAGTTCCAGGTCATATACTGTAAGTTCTAGAGACTTTATTCAATTGTTTATAACGGAAAGTTCTGGAAAGTAGCCTGCAAGTTCCAGATCAAAACATATCTTAATGTATATGAGTTTTATAATAGTGGAGGTTAAGTTCTAGGTCATATACTGTAAGTTCTAGAGACTTTATTCAATTGTTTATACCGGAAAGTTCTGGAAAGTAGCCTGCAAGTTCCAGATCATAACATATCTTGATGTATATGAGTTTTATAATATTGTAGGTCAAGTTCCAGGTCATATACTGTAAGTTCTAGAGACTTTATTCAATTGTTTATACCGGAAAGTTCTGGAAAGTAGTTTGCAAGTTCCAGATCATAACATATCTTGATGTATATGAGTTTTATAATAGTGGAGGTTAAGTTCTAGGTCATATACTATAAGTTCTAGAGACTTTATTCAATTGTTTATACCAGAAAGTTCTGAAAAGTAGCCTGCAAGTTCCAGATCATAACATATCTTAATGTATATGAGTTTTATAATAGTGGAGGTTAAGTTCTAGGTCATATACAGTAAGTTCTAGAGACTTTATTCAATTGTTTATAACGGAAAGTTCTGGAAAGTAGCCTGCAAGTTCCAGATCATAACATATCTTGATGTATATGAGTTTTATAATATTGTAGGTCAAGTTCCAGGTCATATACTGTAAGTTCTAGAGACTTTATTCAATTGTTTATACCGGAAAGTTCTGGAAAGTAGTTTGCTAGTTCCAGATCATAACATATCTGGATGTATATGAGTTTCATAATAGTGGAGGTTAAGTTCTAGGTCATATACTGTAAGTTCTAGAGACTTTATTCAATTGTTTATACCGGAAATTTCTGGAAAGTAGCCTGCAAGTTCCATATCATAACATATCTTGATGTATAGGAGTTTTATAATATTGTAGGTTAAGTTCCAGGTCATATACTGTAAATTCTAGAGACTTTATTCAATTGTTTATATCGGAAAGTTCTGGAAAGTAGCCTGCAAGTTCCATATCATAACATATCTTGATGTATATGAGTTTTATAATAGTGGAGGTTAAGTTCCAGGTCATATACTGTAAGTTCTAGAGACTTTATTCAATTGTTTATACCGGAAAGGTCTGGAAAGTAGCCTGCAAGTTCCAGATCATAACATATCTTGATGTATATGAGTTTTATAATATTGTAGGTTAAGTTCCAGGTCATATACTGTAAGTTTTAGAGAGTTATTTGTTGAGGACAGTTTGAAACAGTAGACTGCAAGTTCCAGATCATGTAACCGCTACGCCTCTGAAAGTTTAGAGAAGTAACATTTGATCCCTGGAGGGGATTTCGTTAGTTTAGTGGAAGCTAGCTGTAAGTTCTAGATTATAACTGATTCCCAGAGATTAACATGCCGTGGTACTAACTATAACCCTGTCTGAAAGTTAACTATTTCGGGTCTGATAAGGACACTAAGGCCTGTAACTTTTCTGTACATAACCTGCAAATATTAGCAAAGTACCTAAAGAAACCTGAAACTTTCCTTTAGTTTATCCAGGCTGTTTGAATCCAGATTACATCAGCTTAGTGTGTTAATGAGCTTTGAAATCAGATTCAATTTGTAAATAATAATAAGAAGACCAGGTCAGATTAATCCAGAAAAAGATTTTAGTAGTTAGCACTTCCAACCTTTCAACCATTTCCAATATTTGCATTGCTTTGCTTAAACTACCTGAACATCGCCTATAAAACACATAACAGTCTAACGATAACATGAAAGGGTTGCCCCCCCCCCCATCCATAGCAGGAAAATTAATCAATTATTCAACCGTCATCTCTCTCTGCTACACTTCAACAAAAATCTATTTCCTAATTTAATCGGTTCCTACCTCAAACTCACACCCAATGATTGAATCCATGCGTTCGCCTAAAGACACAGTGACGCCATGAATGAAATTCAAATCAGAGCAGGAAAACTGGGCCGACTCACAAAGCCAATTCCACTCTCAACTATTTTTACATCATTAGTCCATCTCAGTTGTTTACTTTAATTATGTGAAACAAGTAGATTTATAATCTGATCCGTGCATAAAAAATTACTTTTGACTCGGTGGGAATATTATGAGTAAACATTTAGTCTACGTTACCAAATACACAATCACAGACCAGTGGAATATTTCTATAGTCTTCAACAAGTTGTCCTTTAATAATATATTTAAAGTTATCAACCACATTGGAAAATCATGCTATGGAAAAAAACCCTTAAGAAATGTGGCCAGTGCAGATCAAACTGTTCATTTTGTCCTTTGAATCTAAGCTTAGGCATAAAATGCCATTAAAAATCTGGAGCTAATCTTTAAAACCAGTAAATCGTTGAAAAAGTAGAAATTTATAAACAAGCTATTGATATGACGTTAATAAGGTGCTAAAGTTAAAAACAGGGCACTTTTTGTGCCACATAGCAGTTGCTGCCCACGCAGTGTTTATTACAGGCCCAGCTTAAACATCGTGTATCTATTTGAGATATATAGCGAGGGGTGGGCGATTCCAGTTCCTGGGGGCCGGTATCCTGCAATTTTTAGATCAATCCTTGATCCCACACACCTGAATCAAACAGCTGAGTTGCCTCGTCAGGATGCATTTAGTTCCTCCAGAGTCATTAATCATCTAATTACTTGATTTAGTTTGTTGAACCAAAAGCATTTCTAATGCTAAGTTCAAACTGCAAGCAGCCGAG
This sequence comes from Cyprinodon diabolis, assembly GCA_030533445.1. Lineage (NCBI taxonomy): Eukaryota > Metazoa > Chordata > Actinopteri > Cyprinodontiformes > Cyprinodontidae > Cyprinodon > Cyprinodon diabolis. The sequence continues at coordinate 21,125,662 of CM060085.1, forward strand.
GCGGCAGAAGCAGCTGGTTTACATGCAAAGTCAATGGTTGACGCGCATCGGGGTGCAGCAAAAGGTCCTGCAGCACATTTTGAGCAGCTGGGGCAGCGCCTCATGAGCTTCTGAGCATCTGACGCTTGCGTCACGCTTCAGAAGCAGCAGCTGCTGGAGTTGAAAAAAATGTAACTTTAGCTGCTGGATGCACCACATGAACCAATGAGAGAAGCTGATCTGGGAGCTGGCAGGGAGTCAGACACAGCATTGGTGATGCAGAGCACTAAGATCGCTCCTCTGAAACAGTTTATTAACGCCTAAATTAACTTATAATGTCGAATCTTAGAGGTAAAATATTATTTTATTATTCTGGTGCTGCAGTTTGGATTACGTACGTGTAAAACCCTAACGTCTACTTGCAGCCACCGCGACAGTAGGGAAAAACCGCGAAGAGGCGACCAGGCCAGAGGCTGCTGTTGAAGGGGATTCCCAGTGGCAGCGCACCGCCGCTATGTTGAGGTCTGAGCAGCTCCCACAGAGAAATAATATTTGAAGGCAGGATGGTAATCTGGATGAACTGACTGCACTGATGAAGTTTTCAGGAGGACTTTCTCACTTCAAAATAGTGTTGCATCGGTACCGATACCAGTATCGGGCAGGGCCCGATCCAGCACTAAAACTGTGCTATCGGTATCTGCGAGTACCAACAAATAGGGCACCCATACCATTTTAAAAAGCTAGAGCAGCAGAGATGCTTCAGCCGCGCGTCAGAGCTAAACTTTTACAAGCATAAAAAATGAAGCAGAATGCGCGTTTTTGCTGCTCCTGCTGCTAGCGGTGTGAACATAGCATATTCCTCAGGAACTGGAGTTACCTACCCATGGTCTACGGCTTGGTTTCACGAGAACATTGGGAACAGCAGAACACAGTTTAATGAAACATTACTGTCTATAAAATAACCATTTCAAACCATTCAAAGTTTTGGTGGGGGGTGAGGCGAGAGGGCGGTATTGTCGTGCAAAAGTATAAAAGCTAGCGGTTTTGGTAAACGTTTTATAATCCAGAAATGGGCCACATCCTAACCTTAATAAAAAGAAGCCTTCATTAAGGCACTTTTATAGTTTGGTGTGTAAAGGCCAGGCCCTCATTATCTCTTGACCAACACATTGATCTTAGGTTAAAATAGAATATTAGAAAGAAGCTAGCAATAGTAGCATCAGATTCATTAGACGGTAAAGTTGGTAAACTCACATAGCCTCAATCATTCAGTATTATTAGCACCAGACCGGTGAATGGGATCCTGCACATCCTGACCAACAGACCTCAGACTGTCACAATCCTCCATCGCCCTCAGCATGGATGTGAAGAAGACTAAAGAGATGCTTCGACATCATCTGCAGTAAAATCGACATTAGTAGTAGTACAGTAAATGTTCATATAAGTCTGTTTATTAGGAAGAGCTGTTTAGATTGTGTCCTGAAGGGAATGTGGAAGTCATGCGGCCTTTGCCAATCCTGACGGCAGGCAGGGAGTAATCCATTAGAGAACACCAAACAAAGGCCCTGTGTTTACATTAAGAAGCTCAGCGAGCCGCGCTGCAGGGACTTTACCAACAACAAGCGCTCCTTAGAAATGAAGCAGGACAAGAGGCCTTCTGGGGAACCAATAAATCTGCACCACAGGCCAAACGGCAGGAGGCAACTTTACATTTTTGATTCCATATAATTCACTAATAAACCAGCTTGAGGCGTCTGGAGTTGTAATCGGGCAGCAGAGGGGAAGCCCTGAGGCTGAAACACATCAAGGGCGTAGGCTTGGTAGGGACACTATTGGTCCTAAGTTTCATTAATGTCATTTACCTTTGCAAAAATAAGCATGCTTTTTTATGCTTGACGTGAGCATCAGGGTGCATTTCGTTTAAAGAGAAAAGCAGCATTTCTTGCTACATTTATACTAATTTTATTAGCACTACACACACTAGATGCTGTTTATCAATGTTTGAAGCGTCACCGGTGTAGGTACCAGATTGACTCGGGGGCCTGCTCCTTTTGATGACGTCACAATACATAATTGTTTTAACGTTTGCACAATTGCGCAAAACATTTTGATTGGTCTGGACAGCTTACTAAAGTAATTATAGCGGGGTGTAGGTTTTATTCGAAAGCGGGATTGCGGTTTGTAAACGGACAATTTTACGAGGAAATTCATCATGGTCCCTGCGCCTGCTGATCACGTCACCGAATGCGCCATGGGCCTTGCGCCTCCAGATGACGTCACATTATGGCAACGCCACTCAAACAAACTACATTGAGCCCGCGGTCTGCATTTGTAACGAGAATAAATTCAGGAGAATGAAGCTAAAGGGATACAAAAAATAAACTTGTAATATAACAAAAACAAAAATACTACGAATACAAAGTATATTCAGAGATTAAAGTCCCTCTGATACCATGGATCATTTTTACGAAGAAATTCTTCATTATCTAGAATAAAGTTTGAACTGAAAAAAATATATACCCATTTCCTGTAATCTGTAGAAAAATTAATGTTTTAATGTATTATAGGTATTTGGTCAATTAACGGACAGTGCCAAACGATTACCGTTTATTGGCTAAATAAAATCGATTTGTGACAAATAGAGACCGCGGGCGCAATGTAGTTTGTTTGAGTGGAGTTGCCATATCGTTACGAGTGGCGTTGCCATATAGTGTGACGGGCGGAGTTGCCATATTATGACGTCATCAAAAGGCGCAGGCCCCCGAGTCAATCTGGCAGCCCGAGTCAATCTGGTACCTACACCGGCTCTGATGATCGTGGAATTAGGACTTTTTTCCACTTTCAAAAGGTTTGAATATAAACTTACCGGTGACTAAGGCAGAAGGTAAATATGAGCCAATTTAACCAAATATAGTCTAAATATTCCCGTTATATGTGGATTTATCCTGTATTTTCTAGTGAAGATATATAATTGTGCAAAGGTAAACAGGTGAAACTGTCTTATTTTTTAAATGCTCTCTCTGTATCACGAAACAACGCAAAATAACACATTCAAGGGACGCAAATACATTTATTGTATTTAATTTAGTAGCATCATATATAAAAAACTACACTAAGAATGAGACTAAATTTATTCCAATATAAAATCAGTTTTAACAATTATTAAAAGAAAATATAAACCATTTTGTCTGTAATGTAATAATATCCAAAATAAACAGCTGGATTCAAGCATTTTTACCAAAAACTAATGTTTGTAATAATTAATTTATAGACTGTGTTGACATCTATGTAAAATAAAATTAATGTAAATAGTGTTCCTCTGTTTGTTATTATTTTTAACATTACATTATAACATTATGTGGAACCTTAATTATGCTTTCTAAACAAAAAATATCAGATGTTTAGGCGCCATGTCGTGTTGTTATACTAGAAATAACACCTGCTATTTATAGCTGAACTGCCTCAAAGGGTCGTCATAAAATGAAAACAGTGAATTATTGTGAAAAAGGGAAACCCTGTGGCTAAGAATCAGCAATCAGCAGCTTTCGCCTGTTTTAGTGTAGATAGAATTTAGTTTTTTTTTTTCATTAGGACTAGTTTCGTAGCCTAATATTAATTTAAGTAACTAGCGTGAATAAAATTCTTATTTCGTGCTCCAAGCACGCAGACACTCATACGGAGTAGAAAACAGCCAATCAGGAAGAGAGAAGGCGGGACTTGAGGCCGAACAACCAATGAGAGTGGAGTTAAACAGCACAGTTACTGACTTTAAAGGACAGGAAAGATGGGGCAAATATGTTATAAACATGCTATATAAATGAGCTATTCAAATCGAATTATTAGTAGGGATAAATGAGTCGGTCAAAAATTTTGGTCGGGACATGTCCCTATGGTCCCTATGCAAACCTACGCCCATGCATCACATAGACCAAAAACCAAAGATCAAAATACAGAAATATTAAATCTGACTGAACCTGTTTTGGGAAATATTACAAATATTATCTCTTCTTCACAAAGGACAGATTTTATAGTATTTTTCATATTTTTATTTGTTTAAATTCACAAGTTTCCATTCATTTTTGTGTATTTGGTGTGATTATTTGAACTGGGCTTCAAGATGGCTGCTCCCTTCTGATACACCCGTTTGTTAAAGTGCACATCAGAATAAATAAATAAATAAAGTGCACATCAATGCTACCACCTCTGTAATTCACTTATGGGATCAGAAATCCTCCTTTCTCCTCTACATGTAGAAATGGTCTGGTCTAAACACTAAAACCTCAGCTCTCTCAGACCACCAGTTCAATACATTTAGATTTGCAGATCTGGCTTCTTCCTCACTGAGCGGCTGTTCAGCCCAGGCCAGCACAGGTCGTATTTCACTCCAAAAAAGTAAAAAAAACAATCCACTGGACTTTGTCTCCAAGTTTGAAGATGTTTCTCTTCCCACCCAGAAAGTTTTTTCAGTTCAAAATGTCAGAAATAGCGTTGAACTCCAGGTTTTGTACAGCAGCCCATAAAAGCCTTGTTTTTGTTTTGAAAACATGCAAATTGAACCTGACGAGCGGATTTAGGTGTTCAGGCTGACGTATACCTAACTGGTCTGCATAGGATAATGAAAAAAACTGATTTAAAGACAGAATTTTTTTTTTTTTATAGAAATTTCTAATAAAGAATACATTTATATGCATGTTTAAGCCAGAATGATTTGACATTTAAATTTGATTTCCCTACGACTTTAAGTGTAAGTAGTTATGATTATATACAAATAAAAACCAAGATTAAAATGATTGTTTGGTTTAAAATACACACTGTGCACTAAAGTCAACGAGCAGATGATGATGAGAAACAAGGAAAAACTAGATTAAGCATCAAACATCAGCAATGTGTCCAGATAATGAGACGGACTGATTAATAACGATAGAAGAGAAACCGAATGGCTGCTGCCTCTCTGGGCCACAAAGTGTCCCAGTTGGTCAAACCAGAGAAAACAACAGTCATGGGATGTTTCTGCTGCCTATCAGGAGGATTTAATTAGTCAGACTTCTGAGACCATCCAGCAGTCCTGCAGACCAAGAGCTGGATATGAAATAAAGCAATTACCCAGTTCAGCCACGCAGACAGCCAGAGGGCATCAATCAGTTTATTTGCTGTGGCGCACGTCAAAGCTGTTCTCACCGTCACTTCTGACCTTTTAGCCGCACATGGATCCGATGAAGCTGCGGAGGCCCATAGAGCCGTCCGTTCAGGGGGGGGCTGGTGGGATTCAGGGCCTTTTTCTATAGATTTCTCTCAGATTCAGACACACGACACCGAGCGGCCGACCTGATATGACTCCGTCACTCAGATTAGCCATCAGCTCTTTCTCTGGATATTAAATGAATAAATCATTTAAAGCATATGAATAAAATGATGCTGGCGGCTCCGATGGTCCCTCCAGCTGTTGTTTGGTAGCTGCAGCAGGAAGCTGGAGCTGATTCTCCACCTCGGAGCCTCCTGCACTGCAAAAATTTCTTCAATTAAGTGTATTTACCCTAATTTGAGTAGGTAAATACGATGTTCTGCCAATGTAATGCGCATTTTTACCCTTAAAATAAGATAAATAGATAAAATGCACCTGAAATAAGACAATGCAATTGTGTGTTTTAAGTGTAAATTGTCTTGTTCCATTGGCAAAATGTCTCGTTTATCTCGTCAAGTCATAAGCAAATGCACTTTATTTTAAGAAAAAATGAATTATCTAGATTTTGATTTTTTTTCCAGTAGGTTCACTACGTTTTGGATTCTTCTGTTTGCAATCTCAATAAGTCATTTTTTCTTAAAATAAGTTTATTTGTTCTTGGGTTGAGAAGGTAAACGTTATATGTTGCCAACGGAACACGAAAAAGACAATTTACCTTTAAAATAAGGAAACACAATTACATTGTCTTATTTCAAGTGCATTTTATCTAATATCTTATTTGAAGAGTAAAAATATTCATCCTACTCAAATTAAGGGGAAATACACTTAATTTTGTTGGGATCCAGAGGTCTGCCCACCAGAGGGCGCCGTGGATCCCTTTCTGAGAGCTTGTGCTCACCTGCAACAGCTGTTCCCCATCTGCTCATCAAGAGGACCTACTTAAGCTGGAGGAGAACTTCACTCTTGGCCAGATTGTTTGCCGGTTATGGTTAGCAAGCCTGAGCCAACCTGCCTGCCTGAATCTTGACTCCCTGTTAACCTGAACCTGAACCTAACCTGTTTTGTCCTCTCTGCTTTCCAGGAAGAACCCAATCTGTGTTCAATAAACCTTTGGACTTTTCCCCTGCCTCAGTGTGTGTTCTGCTTTTGGGCTAGTAACACAACCCATCATGACAAATTTAAGAAAATTTTACTTATTTCTAGATCTTTTTTCCAGTGTGGTCTCCTTTCTCACACAATTCATCCTAATCTCCCTCCAAAATATTTACATCCTTTATATCAGCAGCCTGCTGGCCTTGCTAATAAAACAGATTTACCCTGAATGTGACGTTTACTGGCAGCATTTCTGGAGCCTCTCTGCTCCCCTGATGCGTTCATGTGCACAGGAAAGAGTAGGAAATCTTATGGAGTCAGAAAGGGGTCAAAATGTTTGTAAACTTAGAAATCTTAGTTGAAACTAGAAAAAAATAGAAGTTGGTGGGTTGGAAGTTGGTAAGTGTAAAAAAAAAATCCAGAAACTGAAAAAGCAATTTAAAACTAAAAAATAAATAAATAAAATTGAAAGTAATGGATCTGAATCTGAAAATATTAAATTGGAAAAAGTGCAATTTTGTGTTTGCTTTTTTAGCTGCTCACATTATACGGTAACAATTTGAAATTAGACATCAACTTGTATTTTTTCAGTTTCAACTAAGATTTACAAGTTTGCAAACATTTTGAGCCCTTTCTGAGTCCATACAATCTGATCTTGCTGCCAGGTGATGATTTGAAGCACAAACTGAGGTCAGAGGAAAGCAGGAGGTGATCAGGAGAAACGTTTAAGGCTGATCCGTCCAAAAATTTAGAGATGAAGAAAAAGGGGATTGATGAACTGATCAGAAACAAGAAATGAGTCAAATACTAAATGAGCAGCGTGCAGAGGGGTGTCTGCAAACATTCATGTCGGCGTTAGAAACCCACATTTACAGATGTGTTTCCCTGCTGCCTCAACAGCTTTAAAAATATAAAATCTGACTTTTCTTCTTGACATTCAGGAATTCTTAATATCTGGTAAAAATCCTAAATCTCTCAAATTATAAGTGTATATTAAAAAAAGTCAATCTTGACTTTCAAGACTTTAAAGCTGTTTATTAATGAATTTATCCATATTTTGGTTTAAAAAAATTAAACATTTATGGAAAGATCAGAAAATTCAAACGTGTTAATCTAAAACATGAGATTTAAGAGCAAACGATGGACTGAATTTGAGGAAAAAATATGAAATATTTTCTGTTTGATTTACTTTGACTTTTTGTGTATTAATATGTTTTTTAGGCTTTAAGCTAAAATTTAAAACAATCATTTGCAAATTTTTCGTACATTTTTTATTTGATTGTTGTTTATCGTCTTATTTACGACACAGTATTAGGGCCAAGATCTTTTCTTTCTTCTATTTGGAGAATAAAGTCGTAAAATTACGAGAATAAAGTCGTAAAATTACGAAAATAAAGTCGTAACATTACGAGAAAAAAGTCGTAACATTACGAGAATAAAGTCGTAACATTACGAGAATAAAGTCGTAACATTACGAGAATAAAGTCGTAAAATTACAAGAATAAAGTCGTAACATTACGAGAATAAAATTGTAAAATTACCAGAATAAAATCGTAAAATTACCAGAATAAAGTCGTAACATTATGAGAATAAAGTCGTAAAATTACGAGAATAAAGTCGTAAAATTATGAGAATAAAGTCGTAACATTATGAGAATAAAGTCGTAACATTACGAGAATAAAATCGTAAAATTACCAGAATAAAATTGTAAAATTACCAGAATAAAGTCGTAACATTATGAGAATAAAGTCGTAAAATTGCGAGAATAAAGTCGTAACATTACGAGAATAAAGTCGTAAAATTACGAGAATAAAGTCGTAAAATTACGAGAATAAAGTCGTAACATTACGAGAATAAAGTCGTAAAATTACGAGAATGAAGTCGTAACATTACGAGAATAAAGTCGTAACATTACGAGAATAAAATCGTAAAATTACCAGAATAAAATCGTAAAATTACCAGAATAAAGTCGTAACATTATGAGAATAAAGTCGTAACATTATGAGAATAAAGTCGTAAAATTATGAGAATAAAGTCGTAAAATTACAAGAATAAAGTCGTAACATTACAAGAATAAAGCTGTAACATTACGACAATAAAGTCGTAACATTACGAGAATAAAGTCGTAACATTACAAGAATAAAGTTGTAAAATTACGAGAGTAAAGTCGTAAACTTACGAATAAAAAGTCACAAAGAGAATAGTCATAAAAATATGAGAATAAAGTCGTAACATTACGAGAATAAAATCGTAAAATTACCAGAATAAAGTCGTAACATTATGAGAATAAAGTCGTAACATTATGAGAATAAAGTCGTAAAATTATGAGAATAAAGTCGTAAAATTACAAGAATAAAGTCGTAACATTACAAGAATAAAGCTGTAACATTACGACAATAAAGTCGTAACATTACGAGAATAAAGTCGTAACATTACAAGAATAAAGTTGTAAAATTACGAGAGCAAAGTCGTAAACTTACGAATAAAAAGTCACAAAGAGAATAGTTATAAAAATATGAGAATAAAGTCGTAATATTAATAAAATGATGTTCTAAAATAACGAGAAACAATTTATATTTTATAACAACTCTTCCCAGAATCCCTTTCTTCCCTAAGATGAGGAATGTGGAGCATCATGGGAAGTTCTACTTTAGCATCGGTTTGACAAATCAGGAAATCTTTTAGCAGCAGCATCAAACTGGGCAGGATGTCAAAGTGGACTCTGGTTGCTGATTGGTGGAGCTGGTCGGCCGTCATTTGCTGGGCGGAGCTCCAAGCTTTCTTTCTGAAACCGGTTGTTGTATGACTTTATTCTCGTAATATTACCACCTTATTCTTATAATTTTGCGACTTTATTCTCAAAATAGAAGGGGAAAAAATCTCTAGCCTGGCCCTAATACTCTGCTGTAGAAATCTAGAGTACACCCAAGTTTTATAAATATATTTTGAATTGGATCTTTAGAATCTATAATCACGTTTATTAAGTTAATGACTTTACATATGTTTGAGAATTACCAATTTATTGTTAAAAATATTCGTAAGGATTGCAGGAAATCTTCATATTCACATTAAAAAAACGACTTCCTGTTGTATGATCGACCAATCAGCAGCTGTAAACTCACCGTGGTTGTGTTTGGCCTTCTGAGCGACATCCTGAGTGATGAAACTACCGCTGCCCCCCAGAGGAAGCAGACAGAACAGCAACCACAGCATCCTGCCTCCGTCTGACAACCTGTCCACACAAACAGAGACAAGCGTGAGCTGAAAAAGTGCTGCTGTTCCCTCCATGTCTCCGCGGCGACGGTGGGAAAGTCTAGTTTCAGACAGACGTCCTGCAGGAACAGAAGCCCCCAGAGACATTAGGATTTCAAAGGCAGCAGCGTGATTTCCTCTCAGCTGCAAACTGAGCAGCCGTGACACGGCATCAACCCCCCCCCAGCACGATCAGCTATGAATGACATGGTTGCATGGTCACATGTCCCACTGGGGGAGCGCGTTTTCCCCACACAAAACAAACAACAGAGGCTGACTTCTGGAAAAAAGGTTTTTTCTTCCAGTTCACTGGAAAAAAAATCAAATCTAAATAAGTAATTTTTTTCTCTAAATAAGTGCATTTGTTCTTGAATTGAGGAGATAAAATATATTTTGTCAATGGAACAAGACAATTTACATCTAAAATAAGAAAACAATTGCATTGTTTTATTTCTACTGCATGTTATCTAATCATCTTATTTTAGGAGTAAAAATCCTCATTCCATATGCAAATTATGTCATTTACCTGCTCAATTAATGGTAAATACACTTAATTTAAGACATTTTTACTCATTTCTAGATGTTTTTTCCAGTGCATTAAACACAACATGTCAGTAGAAAGAGAAACTTCTTTGCAAAATCACACAAACGCAGATTTTTCTAAACCTCAATCATCCTCTGAGAACATTCGTTATGTCCCGGCTTACTAAATAATCCCAACAAGGGAGAACAATCTTCTTACAGGAGCGTTTCGCTGTTTATTTCTCACAGATATACATTTAAGCGGTTTAAAATGTTTTCAGAGATTGATTTTCTTTACATTTCTTTCAGCACACAACAAAAAAGGAAGGGTGTAAACAAACGTCAGAGAAAACGATTCAATTATCTTTAATCTGGAATGAAGAGACAAACCGTTTCCTGATGTCACTGAAAGCAACACAAGTGGGCCAGCTCTTAAACACCCCTTAAAAAAACGTCTAAGGTTATCAAGTGATATGGAAATCTTTAAATATATATATATAGATATATCTATATCTTATGAAATGTATATTTGCAGTTTGCTAATCAGGCTAAAGCTACATTTGTTCTTGTTCATTTTATAATACAGAGGATTTAGGCTATGTTACGCTAAAGATAACATAAACGTCCAACGTATTAATTTTATTTTTTCCATGTCATAAAAACCTGGAGATTTAACAGTAAATTCCAACATTTCTGGGGACAGTCCTTGTTTCAGTGCCAGTCTCAACAATTAGGAAAATGTTGCATTTAGGTCAGGGGTCTGCAAGCCAAACTGTTCAAGGAGCCATATTGGACCAAAAAAATGATTTGTCTGTAAGTAAGTCCGTCCGTTTTTCTTAAAATAAGTGCATTTTTTTCTTGAATTGAGGAGGTAAGCGAGACGCTTTGCCAATGGAACAAGGCGATTTACATTCAAAATAAGAAAAAAACAATTGCAGTCAGTTATTTTAAGAGCGTAATATCTAATTATCTTATTTTAAGGGGAAAAAATGCTCATTCCATTGACAGATCATCGGATTTTCCTACTCAAATTAAGGGTAAAAAAATATATATTAAGAAATTTTTACTCATTTTAAGAATGTTTTTGCACTGTGGAGGCAAAAAAAATTAAAACTTTTCTACACTGCAAAAACAATCTAGAAATAACTATTAAAAAATGTAATTAAGTGTATTTACCCTTAATTTACATAGGTAAATATGATCTGTCTTGTTCCATTGGCAAAGTTTCTCACTTAAGTCCTCAATTCAAGGAAAAAATGCACTAAAAAAAAAAAAAAAAAAAAAAAAAAAAAAAAAGAGTTATTTAGATGTACTTTTTTGCAGTGTACACTGGAAAAAAATCAAAAGTTCTTGAATTAAAAGCTTAGTTCTTGAATTGAGAAGGTAAAAGAGACATTTTGCCAATGGAACCAGACAATTTACATTTTCTTGTTGCTAACATATAATGCTTCTGCTCCTGTTAACGTTACACAGTAGAAGAAGAGCTGATGGCATCGGCTTTAAAAAACAAAATATAAATGAGCAAAACGGGAGCTTTTCACAACCGTCCTGTGAAATTACGGGATGTGTAAATTCATTTATTTAGCTTTGAGTGAGCTGATCCTTTCTAAGATTAAGTTTTAGTTCATGCTAAGAAGTATGGCTGAAACAATCGTATTAATCATTTTGTATTTAAGATAAAATCATTTCTTTATGTCAATCATCTCTATCCTACAACAGAGTATTAGGGCAAGGCTGGAGATTTTTTATTTTTCGATAATAACGTTGTAACATTATGAGAATAAAGTTGAAAAATAACGGGAATAAAGTCATCATACAACAACCTGTTTCTGAAAGAATTCTTGGAGCTCCGCCCAGCAAATGACGGCCGACCAGCTCAACCAATCAGCAATCTGTTTATTACAAGTTTATTCTCGTAATGTTCTTCCGTAAAAGTTAAAAAAAAAGGTTAAAAAAAATCCACTGGACTTGGTTTCCAAGATTTGAAGTGGTTTCGCCACCTCTCCAGGAAGCTTCTCATAATGTTGCGACATTATTCTCGTAATGTCGCAACATTATTCTCGTTATGTAGCAAATTTATTCTTGTAATGTTGCGACTTTATTCTCATTATGTAGCAAATTTATTCTTGTAATGTTGCGACTTTATTCTTGTAATGTCGCGACTTTATTCTCGTAATGTCGCGACTTTATTCTCGTAATGTCGCGACTTTATTCTCGTAATGTCGCGACTTTATTCTCGTAACGTCGCGACTTTATTCTCGTAACGTCGCGACTTTATTCTCGTAACGTCGCGACTTTATTCTCGTAACGTCGCGACATTATTCTCGTAATGTCGCGACATTATTCTCGTAATGTCGCGACATTGTTCTCGTAATGTCGCGACATTGTTCTCGTAATGTCGCGACATTGTTCTCGTAATGTCGCGACATTGTTCTCGTAATGTTGCGACTTTATTCTCGTAATGTCGCGACTTTATTCTCGTAATGTCGCGACTTTATTCTCGTAATGTCCCGACTTTATTCTCGTAATGTCCCGACTTTATTCTCGTAATGTCCCGACTTTATTCTCGTAATGTCGCGACTTTATTCTCGTAATGTCGCGACTTTATTCTCGTAATGTCGTGACTTTATTCTCGTAATGTTGTGACTTTATTCTCGTAATGTTGTGACTTTATTCTCGTAATGTTTTGACTTTATTCTAATAATTTCGCGACATTATTCTCGTAATGTTGCGAAATTATTCTCGTAATGTTGCAAAATTATTCTCGTAATGTTGCGAAATTATTCTCGTAATGTTGCAGTTATTCTCGTACCGTCACGGCGTTATTCTCCTAATGTTGCAATTATTCTCAGAATGTTACAACTTTGTTTTCGTAATTATACGACTTTACTCTCATAATTTTATGACTTTATTCTCATAATATTCCGACTTTATTTTCTAAATAAATATAACAAATTCTCTAGCCTGGTCCTAATACTCCGTCATACAATCCAGAACTCCTCAAATGGAAAACTTTTAGTTTCACCTGGTTTAATTTCACAAAAAACCTTCTTTAAGCAACATGTTGCTATCAGATTATTTATCGAAAAAGGAATCGATTTGCAAAATACTCATTTGCTGCATGGATGTGGAGGATATCACAGCTGGATGTGTTTTGTTTTACTGAAGATGAGAAGTGAAAAATTTTCTGAACCAACAGAGAAACAAAAGGCCAGAATGGAGCACAGGAGAATCTGTGGTTTGAGAGAAAGAGAAGCGGAGAAATATGAATGATTTTAAGACAAACACTCCTTTTAAAGCTCTTCCTGCAGAATCTATAAGCGTTTATCCAAAGCTACACTTCAATCTAAAATAGGCATATTTGCTTTTTGTAGAGAGGAGACAAAATAAACAATAACTTTATGTTGTTAATGGAAAAAACAGATATGGGAAAAACAATAACAAAATATTATTTCTAAGACATAATCTTATTTTAAGGGGAAAAAGTACCAATTCCATTGGCAGATTATCTTGTTTATTCGTTCAAATTAAGGTTAAACACTTTTTATGACATTTGCCCTTATTTTTAGATCGTTTTTTGCAGTGTAGATGTACTAGAATAGAATGGGCCCTTTAGTTTGTATTTCCTGGGTTAGTTTAATTCATTAGAGATTCATTACAAACACAAGCTTTCAGATTTGGGTGGGTTTGTTTACTGGGGCTGAACTTATGAAAGTTGCTGTTCGACATAATAAAGGATTTTATAATAAAAGGATTTGGTAACAAAATAGCAAAATGAGAAATATTAGGAGGGAGACATTAGAATCTGGTTAAATGTGTATCTCCTCTGTCGTAGCTCCAAATGAAAAATATTTTGGTGCTAAATATAGAAGTTTTGGGCAGAGGAAACTATTTGAATAATTAAAGACAATGCAAAAATTATCCTAGAGTTACCTCAGGTTCTCATTTAAAAATAACTGATTTCTACAGGGCATCTGAAACCAAATTCTACCTGATAGTTGGACATTTTCTATTTGGTATACAGGTCTGATATATAGTGCTTTTTCAAATCAGAGGACACGACCAAAGTGCTTGACATTCACCAGTTCATGCACACACTGATGGTGGTGAACTACATTGTAGCCACAGCTGCCCTGAGACTCACAGACAGAAATGAGGCCGCCGTGCACTAGCGCCACCGGGCCCCCTGATCACCATCAGTACACAATGCAGATGAAGTTTCGTGCTCAGGGAAAGAACGACACTGACAGCCGGAGCCGGGGGTTGAACCGACAACCCTGTAGGGCAAACTCCTTCATCCAACACCATTCTCGCCACCCCTGATGATTTTCTTGTGGAGATTGTAAATATATTATGTCTGTTTAGAAACAGTGGACCACTGATAGAGACATCACAGAGAGAAATAGAAGATCAACAGTAAAAAACGGTGACGGCCAGATAGAAAATCAAACTAAAAGGAGAAAAAGATGTGTCAGAAAGAAAATGAAAAGGGAACAAGATGGGCAAGAATAACCCAAAACATCCTGACGACACCATAGATATTCTCTGGACCTTTCATGTTACAACTGGAGCTGAACTAGCAGACCATCAAAAGAACAGAACATATTGTTGTTAAGCATTAGGGGTGTAATAATAATCATTTTGTATCAATGCATCGACACGTTCGCAGAATCGATTGACGTTTTTTTCCTCCGGTCTATTTTTATCCACTTGCTCCTGGACGTCATTCTGACTCCAGTGCTGCGGTGGCGCTAAACCTATTTTGCCCTCCTACCTCGCTTCCTTTAGCCACTCCCCTCTTTGCGCTTGCACACACACTCGCGTAAACACAGAGGCATTATTATCTTTCAGTGAATGAGGTTTTCATAGTCATAGCTGGAGTACAGCTTTGCTACTTCTGTTATTTGCTGTTGTTTCTCAAATAAAACACATAACGATATTAGAGCTTTCATTGAGTTATTTCAAATTTGAAACATTGTCTAGCCTGTAAGGTAGAAAAAAATAATTAGACAATCGAATCGTTGGGTCAGGAAATTGATACTGAATTGAATCGCCATGATGGGTGTGATTTACAACAGTATTAAGCATGGTGGTGGTAGTGTGGTGGTCAGGACTTGCCTTCCTTGTTGTATGATTTTAGGAAAACATTAAATAACTTTGGTTAAGGTTGACATAACGATTGGATTTGTCAAAAAATAAACAGCAGCTTTCCCCTTTTATCCTGAATTCGGTTCAACCAACATATGGCAGACACACAGAGAGCCTGACAGCATGCTAGCTAGCAGTCAAGGCAGTTCTTTGCAGTAAGCATACAGGGAAAGCATTGTGTTCAGGCATATTTGCATTGTGTAAATAACTACAAACACACTAAAAAGTCCCAAAGCAACCCAAACGTTTAGTGTAGCAAATCCAGGACAAAAATTAAAATCAGTTCAAAGGCGTCAGATGTAGGAGTTTGCCCTGAAATGGAAGGGGTGATGGTTCAGTGTTGTTGTGTCTTTGAGTAAGATCCGCATTGTCTACTGATGGCGGTCAGGGGGCCCGGTGGCGCTAGTGCACAGAGGCAGCTCTGCCCACCATCAGTGTGTAAATGCATGCGTGGATGGATGAATGTAGTATAAAGCGCTATACATGTATCATGTGTAAAATTATTCCAAACATGCTTGGAAATGCTCTCATTTGGCTAAATTAAAAGGAATGGGAGGAAATTCCTCCTGGTCAACTCTAAAGACTTACTGCCAGTCTTGAAAATGCTGGATGGTAGCTGTTGCTTTGTAGCCGGTGGCTTGAGCAGCAATCCCACTTCAGTGTTGGCTTGGGTGGATTTATTTCCCTTACAAATGCAGAGGGCCCGCCAGGAATTTGGGGCCCCATGAAAGACAGCTGTATCTATGTACGCATGAATAGAAAATGGGTTTAGGGTTGAGAACATACATTCCTATTAGGTTTGACTATAACTTTATTGAAGGACAGATTATTTTTTTTATTTTTATGCCCTGAGAGCTTAGTTTTCATTAATCAAGGTTGGTATATTCAGTATACAACAGAACAGAGCTGAAATTTGATGAAATCTGCATCTATGATTAAAACAAACCCTCCAATTTGGACCAAGACCAACTTCTGGCGTTAAAAATCCGAACTTCTGGTATTTGCAAAACAAATCTTTATTCTGCGACACCAAATCCAGCTATAAGAAAGAGTTTTAAGGATCCTGGAAATGCATTGGTAACACAAAGGTGCTTTTCAGGCAATTTCTATTTTTCTGGAAATTACCGTTTCATCCACTGAGCTTTTTACTACAGTGACCTCAATATGAGAGGCAGTGATGCTCCAGTAATTAGTCCTGCCCACTTTGGTTCTCTTATACGAGGGCAGTAAGATGTGGGGATATAAGGCAGCTGAAAGCAAATGCCTGTAATCTACTTAGTCCACTGAACCGCTTGGTCATGACCGCTGAGCATATGCAGCGTGACAGGTCGTAGAACCACGTTATAAAAAAACTCATAGATGGTAAAACAAGCAGATTAAGAGGCTTGATTGAGCTCTCCTTTCCTCATATACTGAGAATATATCTCAAATCACAGAAACCTTTGAAACCTTAATGAAGAATATTGTGTTTCCCCTGGTGACAAGGATTTCTAAAGGTTTTTAAATAATCTGTATCAGACATAGACATTGCGGAACATCAACTCAACTGAGGTATTTGTTCTGAACCTGACAAAAAAAAATAAAGAGCTTGTTAGAGATCAAAGGTAAGTCTCTACCTCACCTGGTGGGTTAAAGTATCCTGACATATTGTTCTCTACCAGCAGATCGAAGAAAAAAGCAGATAAACTGGTCAGCTAACTGAGTCGTATAATAAAAGTCTGGTCTAAAGTTCCTAGAATTGGCCAGACCTGGACTGTTTTTCCAGAGGAATGATCTACCTCGTATGACTGATGCCTGGAGTAGATCTGCAAGTCCCAACCTGTTATATTCCAGGTAGAGGAAGGAAACAGCAGGCTTATCCAGAACTCAACATGGTCAGCCTTTTTGGGATGAAAACACCTTGGGAGCCACCAGAATGGGTTTGGTTGCCGGTTAGTTAAGAGGTTGGTTGGCTGTAAGTTAAGAGGTTGGTGGTTGGTGGTTGGTTGGTTGTTTGACGGTTAGGTTTGAGGTTGGCAGGTTTGTTGGTTGGTTAGCTGTTAGTTAAGAGGTTGGTTGGCTGTTAGTTAAGAGGTTGGTTGGTTGGTTGGTTGTTTGACGGTTAGGTTTGAGGTTGGCAGGTTTGTTGGTTGGTTAGCTGTTAGTTAAGAGGTTGGTTGGCTGTTAGTTAAGAGGTTGGTTGGTTGGTTGGTTGTTTGACCGTTAGGTTTGAGGTTGGCAGGTTTGTTGGTTGGTTGGTTGGCTGTTAGTTAAGAGGTTGGTTGGTTGGTTTTTGTTTGGCTGTTAGTTAGGAGGTAGGTTGGTTGGTTGGTTGGTAGGTCGGCTGTAAGTTATGAGGTTTTTTGGTTGGTTGGTTGGTTGGTTGGTTGGTTGGTTGGCTGTTAGTTAAGAGGTTGGTTGGTTGGTTTTTTGTTTGGCTGTTAGGAGGTAGGTAGGTTGGTTGGTTGGTAGGTCGGCTGTAAGTTATGAGGTTTTTTGGTTGGTTGGTTGGTTGGTCGGTTGGTTGGTTGTTTGTTGTTAGTTAAGAGGCTGGTTGGTTGGCTGGCTGGCTGGCTGGCTGGTTGTTAGTTAAGAGGTTGGTTGGCTAGCTGGTTGGTTTTAAGTTAAGAGGTTGGCTGGTGGGTTGGTTGACTGGCTGATAGGATGTTTGTTGGGTGGTTGACTGTTAATGAATAGTTTGGTTGGTTGGTTGCTTGAGATTGTTAGATTGTTATTGGCTAATTGTTGGTTGATTGGTTAAGGGATTGGTTCATTGTTAGCTGGTTGGTTGGTTATTTAGTCTAAGTTAAAAGGTTAAAAATGGATGTTAGGTTGGTGAGTGAGTTGATTGGTTGGTTTATGGGACACCTCCTTAAACTAATTTTCTTAGGCTCAATCTAACATTTATTTTTAGGGCTTTTATTTAGAAGTTGTGTTTAATAGTTTAAGAGTGACAGTGAAGATAGACGATGTGTGATTATCATAACAGATTTTTCTCACCTACAAAAACTTCCTAGAATTCAACGCAGGCACAAATGTTCTATTTGAAGAATACTCTCCATTTTCTTCTTACTCCTCCCGCTGGTTGTCATGAATATATCCAAACCCTGAGGTTTTATTTTTTACGGACAAACAACTGCACACTGGCTTCTTAGTTCCTCGAACCAGATTAAAAGCTTTTAGAAGCTCCTGATGTTGGGATCTGGAGGTCTGTCCACCTTCCTCCAGCAGAGGGCGCTCCTTGGTCTCCTGGAGCTGAGCTGAGGACCACACCTGAGATCCATCAGTCATCAGGAGACCAGCTTTATAAGCAGCGGCTTAGCTTCCCTTCGGGGCCAGAGTGTTGAATAAGTCACGGTAGCCAACCTGAGCCAACCAGTCTGCCTGACTCTCTGACTCCCCTGAAACCTTGAACCAGATCCTAATCAGTTTTGTCCTCTCTGCTCTTCTAGGAAGATCCTGACTGAAAACCTGGAACTTTGGAGAAGCTTCCTTGCAGTCTCCTGCCTGCCTGCTCTGAGAAGCCAAACCAGAAGATCCTATCGCCTGAACCTGCCCGCCAGCTCTCTGGGAGAGAGCTAGGATAACCTCAAGTCTGAAGCCAGTTCCTGCCGCTGCTAAGCCCTCTGCCGATCCTCAGTCTCTGAATCCAACCGGTACTCTCCCTCTGACGCTCAGCCTGAAACTCTGGACAGAGAACCCTGTGTTCCCAGCCCCGGACCTGTTTCCAGCACCTGTCATAACCTCGTGTTTTCAATAAACAGACTTAACTTTCCTTCTGACTCCGTATGTGTTCTGCATGTGGGTTAGGAACCTAAAACCCATCATGACACCTGATCCTCAGATTTAGAAGCTTCCTGTTCTAAGTCAACTAGAGCATCTGCAAATAGCCTTTAACCTTCCCTGGAAGCATTTAAGAGGCTCGGTAGCCATGCATCCACTGTTTGTGTCCGTTACCCTTCCTATCTTCTGCAGCTGATACTCTGATGAGTCCAATACGGGTCAGATGGCTTAGATTGGTCTGGGTGTGTTGATCTTTATTGTAGAGCCTGTTATTATCTATTCCAACCATGATGTACTCCGACGTTGTCCATCCAGGTGGAAATGATCCAAATGAAAGCACTGATCTGCACTCCTGCCTCTTCATTCCTTTCCTCTCAAAGCTCCTTGTGCATCAGAGTTTTGCAGTTTTTCTCTGCGCGTTGAAAGGCGGGGGCCCATCACAGCGAGCCTCTCTAAACATTGTCGGTGTTAAATCTGGTTTAAAGGTCACGCCGACTGCTTCTATCCCCTCCTCCTGCTGGGGGAACCGACCAGAAGCCAAATAAAATCCCTGCTGACTGATTTGTTTGCTGATCTGATTAACCAGTTCAACAAACAGAATCAGTGGCAGCTTTAAGCCTTTTATTTTCCCCTTATTTCATTCCTTGACCCGTTTCTTCACCTGCCTCTGCCTCCTGCCCTAGCTTTCACATGGTGTCTGGAGGACCTGTGGATGTTTTCCCAGCTGCTAACAGCTGTTCCAGATCCACTGCTCAGCAATAAACAGGGGAAAACACATTAAAGCATTGTCTGTAAAAGATGAAGCTGTAATTAGGCTTGGAGGAAACGGTGTTTGGCTACAAAGGACTAGACGACAGCATCAAGACATGAGCTTCAGCAACAGGAGATCCAGTCTGTCCTTCAGAGCTAAGACAATGATCGCATGGAATAATCCCTGCCTTAATCTCAGAGGGGAGAAGATTACAGAGGCAAGCATAGTCTAGAAGTCACACATCTAGACAACCATCCAGCTTCGTAGAAGTTGGTCCCTGAGAACCCAGTATGCATCCATCTACCAACGGATCCAGTCCTGTTCAGCCTCCAGGCGAGTGGATGTTCCATAGATCAATGCTCATAGAACAAACCCCACACCTCCATCCCAGTTTATGCTCAGAAACCTTTCTGCAGACACTCTCTCCAAAATTGTATGTGACCGCAGACAGGAGGCCTCTGATTGGTCAGATCTACATCCACTTTACACTATGCGTATTTCCTGTTTGGTTCCTTACCGGCTTCTTTTGTTTGTCTGACCGCCATTGTGGAAAACGACTCGTGAAGATGGACCAGCTAGAAGAGCGAGGTGCGCGAAAACGCTGGGGCCCTTTTTCCACCTGGATCCCCGCTCTTTTTCAAACTCATGTCCCTCCGTCGTCGCACAAACTTGCACTTCCTAACCGCCTCGGCCGTACCTCGACCCACAGCTACTTCATGACTGTCCCTCTTGTGTTGTGGCTTGGAATAACAGCATGGAACACGCTTCAGAATTGGGCATAAATCAAAAATATCTGCGCCATACAACAAGCTAACTGCGACACACTGCTGCGGGAGGATAACCAGCCCTTAAGAGCAACTTTTGAACCAAGTCCAGACAACTTTGGCTTCTATGGACAGGAGACGGCTGCTTCTGGATCAATACTTCAGGAGCAATAGTCCCATTTACCCTTCCCTCTAAAAACCGATCCGTGCCGAGCTTGGATCAGCTAACAGCAGTGATGGGAGTAACGGCGTTGAAAGTAACGGCGTTATTAACACTGTTACCTTTTTTAATAATGAGTAATCAAAAAAATTACTCTTACTGTAACTAGGGGTGTGCAAAATAATCGTCATGATGATGCATCGTGATTCTAATTTTCATGATCTACTGCATCGATTCTTGACGCCCAGTATCGATTATTAATTTTAAAAAATGAGTAAATAAAATTGCATGAATGGTTGGCGAACATCAGCCAAAAACAAGTGTAATACAACTTCCAGTCCAGTAGATGTTGCTGCGGATGTGTTGATGCACACTGCCTTGTGTCACAAGCATTACTACTGCGCCGAGTCATTCAAAAACAAAACATGGAGGAGAAAATATTGCAATGCATCGCAATATTTCAAGTATCGTGATGCATCGTGATAGAATCGCATCGTGGCCTGTGAATCGTGATTCGAATCGAATCGTGACTTCTTTGGCAATACCCACCCCTAACTGTAACTATAACACAGTTACAATTGCCGACACCCCGTTACTGCACGTTACTCAGGTCGCACAATTAACCTTTTTTCATGATAGAACTCGTGCGCACCTTGTCATGAGAGAGGGGAGGATGGAGAGTGAGGAGGACTCCAGCGGCAAAACAGCGTTTTCCAGATGGAAATACCGGTGTTACGGCGAGCTGCGTTTCCCCATCAGATACGGTTTCCCCTGCATCTCCGCACAGCGCGGCGGCACGATTCACCGCACAAGCGACAGGAAACGCGCATGCTCGCTAAAGGCGCGTAACAGCCGCCCTGTGCTCGCGCCACAGGAGAACTACGGAGAGCGTGAATGATCATTAGCCTATATGGGGGGGGGGGGGGGGGGGGGAGGGAGGGAGGGATGGATGGATGGATGGATGGATGGATGGATGGTCGGATGGATGGATGGAATGCTAGAATGCAACTTTAACTAATCAATTATTACAATTTTTCTATCCTCTTTTTGTCCATTTTTTATCTCTATGTTTCTACATCCCTTTGTGTTATTCCTGCAACAACCTGCTGGTTTTAAACCTTTCTATGGTTGATAGGTTATTTATTTCAGGAGTTTTGCCTCATTTTTTGCAATATTACATGTTTTTACCATTAATGTCATTTGGTTTCTCTCTGACTTGTTTAATTAAATAATTTTTTAGATTCTTTTGCTCCGTTTTGAGGATGGAGAAGCTGTATCCAGATTGGCTGGACGACCAACAGCAACACGTCTGCTTTTGTAGCGTAGTTTATGAGCGTAACCTCCTCTGCATCACCTCCAGGGGTTTTTCCAATGTCTCCTCACATTGAGGTGATACAAAAAGCCAAAGGGGGAAAAAAAGCCCCCTTTAAACCCCGACACATGTGACTCTGAACATCCACATCTATTTCTGTCACGAGGCGTGATCTAAATCCACCCCAGGGCCTCCATAAACTGAGGAATGTCCACTGTGGTTCATTTATGCTGTGGAAAAAAGGTCCTTTTTGGTGCAGCTGCTTTGTGCTTAAAACAAACTGCGTGCGGAGATGTCCCATCAGAGAGAAGCTGTTCACTCCCCGTCTAATGGGCCATCAAAGCTCATTACTCCTGATAACAAGCCATTGATTGCATTTATCTCCTGGTTATGGCTGAAAACACCAGGAGCTTCTGCTAAAAACACTCCAACTACGGAGAGATCAAAGCTTTGGGTTCCTTATGCAGCGTTTTCCTCATAAGTCAGAGTCCTTCACAGCGATAGGGGGCGTGTCAGAAATGATCACTGTGCAACACGTTCCTTAGTTTGAGACTATGAGGCAGGAAAGGTACAGACCGACATCGGCCCACACGTTTGGCCAGGATCACCTGAAGCGTTAATAAAGGTTCAATTTTCTTTAAAAGTACACATCCAAGGGTTGACGCCAAAGATTTTTACCACTTGCCCTTAGGGCAAGTGACTTTCACATTTCATTTGCCCAGAAACAATTTTTACTTGCCCAGTATAATGTTTGATAAATATAGTTCCTAATATTCATTTTTGTATATATATCAATGTTTTTTGTAATTCAGTATTTTTTAAGTTTCCAGGTTCCTGGTGTGTATCTGCATGTGTCAGATAATGAACTCCAGCCTACATTACCGTGTTAACATGCTTTTCAATCCTTCCTGCACATTCTTTTCAATCTAAACTTTGCTTTAAACTGTTGTGTGCTTGGAAAAATATAAATTGTAATGTTAAAAATCAAAAACAAAACTTGACAGGTTAAAAACTTAAGATAAATCACAAGACAGAAGTCAATGTCACAAATGAATAACTTTTATTTTAGAGTCACGGTATGTTTATACAACGGGAGGAGCAGTCGAGATCAGATGAGGCAAAGGTTTGGTTTCTACTTTTAAAGCAAGGCTTACCGCTTTCCTTTTTGATAAAGCTTCTAGTTAGAGTGGCTCAGGTTATCCTGATCTATCTCTATAGTTCTGCTGCTATAGGCTTAGACTGCTGGAGGACATAGGGACCCCTTTTTCATCATTCTGCTTCATTCTATCTCTATTCTCCCACTCTGCAGAATCTATTAGTTCAATCTCTAACGTTCTGCTCTCTCTGCTTTTTCTCATAGTAGCTTCATCTGGTCTGTTCCTGTTTGGCTGTGACTCCATCCTGGAGAGAAATTTTCTATGTTTCTAGATGTTGGAGCTTGGCCTGTTTTTCAGTGTAGTCCTGTTTCTGTTACTCAGCAGATGGCCGCTCACACTGAGCCTGGTTCTGCTGAAGGGTTCTTCTGTTCAAAGGGATTTTTTTCTCTCCACTGTCGCTACAAGCATACTTAGTGTGAGGGATTGCTGAAGAGTCACTGAGTTGAGACAATCAACTGGTTTTCCTTAGATAGAAAAAACAATTTGACTGTATGATCTAGTTGAATTGTCTCTGTAAATTGCCTTTAAATATAATATGTAGTGAATTGGTGCTGTAGAAATAAACTGAAGTGAACTAAATTTTGGTGGTGGCAGCATTATGCTAAGGGACGCTTCTCCTCAGTAGAATCAGGAACATGGCGGATGATCTGAATGCCGTCTGACTGAAAGTAAAAAGCCGTATCTGACAGAAACCTCAATTCTTCTCCTTCCTGTTGTTCCCACAGGTGAGAGACTCAATTCCAGGGTCATAAAATTCGGTTAAACTACCTATTTTTTAAGGCTGTGTGAACATGCTTCTTACGATTATGAAATTCTGCCAGTTTTCCCGCCATCGGCCCTCAGCTTTCATAACACATCTCCTCGTGAGCGTCCCACTGTGACTTCATCTGCTGCATAAATAAAACCAAATCAAATCAACTCAGCGGGGAGACGAAAAATGATTAATGCTGGCCGGGACAGCGGCGGCTGCCCTTAGAGGCCGGTTCCATGTTTACAGACACGGCCGGCCTGAGAACGGGCCAGCTGATCACAGGGACTCCTAATCAGATCATCTCGCTGAGGGACTCGGACCAAATGAGCCTAATTAACAACAGGAGGAATCCAAATCTGGATGGGATGGGATTAATTATCTGTCATGTGCTGTTTTTAGTCTCTGATATGAATTAAAAACACGTTGAGAGAAGCTGTGGAGTCTGATTACATTAGCTGTTCTCTCTCCAAAACCCAATTTATCTGTTTTACATCATTAAATCGTCAAAAATGGGGGAAAACAAGCCAGAGATCCAAACTCATGCTCCATCATCCTGCAGGTTTGTTTCTAAAACTGTTTCAGCCACGTGGGGTTTTAGGGTGGGCGGACTTTGACTAGGCTGTTATATCTCCAATCACTTCCTGCACAGCTTCAAGCCCCTTTTCTTTTATTTAAACAGTTTATTCCTGCTGTGTGCAAATAAAGAAACTTATTCAGCTCATTTCAGAGGGAATGCACTGGAAAACCTCACTGTTATTCAAATGATCGGACAAATAATTTAAGGTCAACTGACTTTAAAGTAAAGATTAGAAGCAAAGAAAGTAAAGAAGAAATCACTTATTTAGATTTCCATTGTTTGCAGTGTGCTGCCTCTCACTGAAATAAATCAAAATCTAGATAAGTCAAATTTTTCTTGAGATAAGTGCATTTGTTCTTGGATTGAGGAGGTAAAAGAGACATTTTGCCAAAGGAACGAGAAAGTTACATTTAAAATAAGAAAAAAACAATTGCATTGTGTTATTTTAAGTGCATTTTATCTAATTATCTTATTCTAAGAGTAAAAATACTCATTCCATTGGCAAATCGTCTCATTTACCTACTCAAATTAAGGGTAAATACACTTAATTTAAGAAATTTTTACTTATTTCTAGATCGTTTTTCCAGTGCTGCTCCAAGACTCCGTGGAAAAAGAGGTTTTAAATCCCAACAAGTTTTTCCTACTTAAATATAGCGAAAATAAAATGCAC
This sequence comes from Cyprinodon diabolis, assembly GCA_030533445.1. Classification (NCBI taxonomy): domain Eukaryota; kingdom Metazoa; phylum Chordata; class Actinopteri; order Cyprinodontiformes; family Cyprinodontidae; genus Cyprinodon; species Cyprinodon diabolis. The sequence continues at coordinate 21,150,741 of CM060085.1, forward strand.
TGGAAAAAAGATTTCGAAATAAGTAAAACTTTCCTGCCCTTTAAAGGGGTCATAGAACGCAGAGTTTCCATTGTCATAGATGAATAACAATAGTTCATTGGGTGAAATGGACGTACAGAGAAGATCAAACCCCATCAACACCTCCTTTCTCTGAAAATCTCACAATTATAAACTTCCAAAATAAAACAGGGAATCCAAACGAAGCACAAAGGTGACGTCAAATCAGGGATGTTGTCTTATTTGGTTCTGGCCTAAACTTTTGTCACAGGTATGAGCGGGTATGAACTGCTGGGCCGCTGACTGGACCGGACCTCAGCAGAGGGCCATGAGCCGTCCGTCCTCAGCCGGAGGAGAGGGGGCTGGGGGATGGGAAGGCAGGCGGGGGGGGAAGCACAGGGCCGCAGCTACCGTCCCCGAGTCGGGTTTGGTCGCTCCGTCCCCCGCTGGATCCCTCCCCTCGTACGCCGGGGTTCTTGGACCAGCCCCGGAGCTGATGGCTCGGTTCTGCTGCACTGTAGTCGACCAAAATCCCGGACGATGTTGAAATTCCCCTGGACATTTTTTAGGTATGAAAAGTAGGACATGTCCATGAAAAAGAGGACGTCTGGTCCCCCTACCATATCAACAATCTGATGTTTCAATGAGTGAGTGCTTGTTGCCATGATGCGTCTTTGCTCAGCAGCTTGGCTCGTTGTAAACCAACCAATCAGAGCACAGCTCATCTAAATATTCATGATCAAACCATAAAAGGAAGAGATACCCTATAGAATCATTCTATCACCCTATTAGAGACCTGAAGGACCAGATACCCTATAGAATCATTCTATCACCCTATTAGAGACCTGAAGGACCAGATACCCGATAGAATCATTCTATCACCCTATTAGAGACCTGAAGGACCAGATACCCTATAGAATCATTCTATCACCCTATTAGAGACCTGAAGGACCAGAACCCTATAGAATCATTCTATCACCCTATTAGAGACCTGAAGGACCAGATACCCTATAGAATCATTCTATCACCCTATTAGAGACCTGAAGGACCAGATACCCTATAGAATCATTCTATCACCCTATTAGAGACCTGAAGGACCAGATACCCTATAGAATCATTCTATCACCCTATTAGAGACCTGAAGGACCAGATACCCTATAGAATCATTCTATCACCCTATTAGAGACCTGAAGGACCAGATACCCGATAGAATCATTCTATCACCCTATTAGAGACATGAAGGACCAGATACCCTATAGAATCATTCTATCACCCTATTAAAGACCTGAAGGACCAGATACCCTATAGAATCATTCTATCACCCTATTAGAGACCTGAAGGACCAGATACCCTATAGAATCATTCTATCACCCTATTAGAGACATGAAGGACCAGATACCCTATAGAATCATTCTATCACCCTATTAAAGACCTGAAGGACCAGATACCCTATAGAATCATTCTATCACCCTATTAGAGACCTGAAGGACCAGATACCCTATAGAATCATTCTATCAACCTATTAGAGACCTGAAGGACCAGATACCCTATAGAATCATTCTATCACCCTATTGGAGACCTGAAGGACCAGATACCCTATAGAATCATTCTATCACCCTATTAGAGACCTGAAGGACCAGATACCCTATAGAATCATTCTATGACCCTATTAGAGACCTGAAGGACCAGATACCCTATAGAATCATTCTATCGCCCTATTAGAGACCTGAAGGACCAGATACCCTATAGAATCATTCTATCGCCCTATTAGAGACCTGAAGGACCAGATACCCTATAGAATCCTTCTATCGCCCTATTAGAGACCTGAAGGACCAGATACCCTATAGAATCATTCTATAGCCCTATTAGAGACCTGAAGGACCAGATACCCTATAGAACCATTCTATCACCCTATTAGAGACCTGAAGGACCAGATACCCTATAGAATCATTCTATCACCCTATTAGAGACCTGAAGGACCAGATACCCTATAGAATCATTCTATCACCCTATTAGAGACCTGAAGGACCAGATACCCTATAGAATCATTCTATCACCCTATTAGAGACCTGAAGGACCAGAACTCTATAGAATCATTCTATCACCCTATCAGAGACCTGAAGGACCAGATACCCTATAGAACCATTCTATCACCCTATTAGAGACCTGAAGGACCAGATACCCTATAGAATCATTCTATCACCCTATTAGAGACCTGAAGGACCAGATACCCTATAGAATCACTCTATCACCCTATTAGAGACCTGAAGGACCAGATACCCTATAGAATCATTCTATCACCCTATTAGAGACCTGAAGGACCAGATACCCTATAGAATCACTCTATCACCCTATTAGAGACCTGAAGGACCAGATACCCTATAGAATCATTCTATCACCCTATTAGAGACCTGAAGGACCAGATACCCTATAGAATCACTCTATCACCCTATTAGAGACCTGAAGGACCAGATACCCGATAGAATCATTCTATCAACCTATTAGAGACCTGAAGGACCAGATACCCTATAGAATCACTCTATCACCCTATTAGAGACCTGAAGGACCAGATACCCGATAGAATCATTCTATCACCCTATTAGAGACCTGAAGGACCAGATACCATATAGAATCATTCTATCACCCTATTAGAGACCTGAAGGACCAGATACCCTATAGAATCATTCTATCACCCTATTAGAGACCTGAAGGACCAGATACCCTATAGAATCATTCTATCACCCTTTAAATAATAATAATTACCTACTAGGAACCTGATTAAGATAAAGAAGTTTTTTCATTAGAAAATTTATCTTATTCTAGTTCAAACTGTCTTCCTTTCCTGGTCTAAACACATTGAATTTAGAGTAAACTGACTTAGGTTTTGCAGAAAAAAGTATTTCATAAAACCAGAGTAATTAGTTATATAATTTAAAGTTTAACGTGTAATAATATAAATAAATACATATGAACATAAACAGAGAAATGTCAAATTCAATTACTTTTATTTTAGAAGTTTATGTAAAATATCTTAATAAAAGAAAGTTTTAATCAATAAAAGCTTGGTTTAATAATCTATAATTGTCCTAATGTGTTTACTGCCTTTATTCTACAAATAAAGAACCCAAAGTAATTAATTCAAACCATTTTAGTTTGTAATAAAAAAAATTGAAACAAAATCAAAAGATTTTTATATCAAACTCTACCTGCAGTAATCAGTCTGTGGAGCAGAGTCTGAGGGGCCCCCGAGGGCCATTCTTTGACCCGCAGGTCGCAGTGATGCGGCGCTGACCCGGCCGGAGGCTGATCGGGTCCAGCCGGAGCTCGGGTCCATGACTCTTGGTTTCTGTAAGCTCGCTCCGGACAGCAAACTGCCGCATCACAAGCTCTGCGGGAATCCTTCCCCGTTGCTAAGGTTACCGCCTCCTCCTCTCATCCTCTGTGTCTGAATATCCATACGAGGTGCAGCTCCCGCCGAGACGGAACCGTCTGCAGAGAGCCACCGCCTCCGATCAATGGGTTCCTGTTGATTCTGTTCAGAACCAGAACAGGAAGCCAGAAGGTCCAGATATGGACGTCAGAACGCCGACCGCTGGGACGCCAACGACTCGGTCCATTCTCACCTCCATCCCAACTCTCAGTGGACAACAGGATTCAGGCATCTGAAGAGGCCCAGCGCGTCGTTTGGACCCAAAGCCATCGAGTGCTGAAGTCCTGCGCAGCTGCTAGAAGCCTGACGAGGCGTAAAGATGCTGCTGATGTCTGCATCCTCCAGGCTTCCCTCCAGCTTTTAGAAATGAACCCGTCAGCAGAGCCTGGCCTTTAATGATTCATTCCTCATCTAAAGCTTTAGAGATAAAGCTGCTGCGCCAATGAGAGCTTTATGAGAGTGTTACCAAAGAACGGTTCTGGAATCCACCCAGAGCCCTCAACGGCCCAAAACTAAGCTCTGACGGTTGATTGCTCAGAATGATGAGAACGACGCTACACTGATACGTGAACCAGGGAACCCTGAACTAACTGCCAACACAGAGGTGGCAGCATCATGCTGTGGGCTGTCAGAAATACTAGTGCTCTGCAGAGTGCTAGGATAGAATCCAATGAAGTGGATGCCTGAATCCTGGCCACAGTGTGGGACTTGCAGCAGAACCGTGAGACGGACTCGGATCTGGGTGGTTCTGGTCGGATAAAGCAAGCTAGCATTAAGCTACTTCAAGCCCCAACTAGGCGCTTAAAGTAGCTTTCCTTTTTGATAAAGCTTCTAGTTAGAGTGGCTCAGGTTATCCTGAGCTATCTCTATAGTTATGCTGCTATAGGCTTAGACTGCTGGAGGACATAGGGACCCCTTTTTCATCATTCTATCTCTATTCTCCCACTCTGCAGAATCTGTTAGTTCAATCTCTAACGTTCTGCTCTCTCTGCTTTTTCTCATAGTAGCTTCATCTGGTCTGTTCCTGTTTGGCTGTGACTCCATCCTGGAGAGAAATATCAGCTGTGCTGCTGCCATCAACACCTTTGTTTCTAGATGTTGGAGCTTGGCCTGTTTTCCAGTGTAGTCCTGTTTCTCTGACTGTGACTAACTGGATGTGCTCTCTTTATCCTGCCTGGCAGTGTGTTTTCAGATTCTACAGTTGCCTTTTGTATCTATGCTTCTTTTTCTACGTCTGCTTCTGTCTCCTTGAACCCCAGTGGGCCTCAGCAGACGGCCGCTCACACTGAGCCTGGTTCTGCTGGAGGTTTCTTCCTGTTCAAAGGGAGTTTTTCCTCTCCACCTTCGCTACAAGGATGCTTAGTGTGAGGGATTGCTGAAGAGTCAATGAGTCGATGGAATCAACTGGTTTTCCTAAGACAGAAAACTTTGAATCAATCTGACTGGATGATCTGGTGAACTGGAAAGTGACCTGAGATGACAGGTTGTGAATTGGCGCTATAGAAATAAACTGAATTGACTTTTCTCTGAAGTCTTAATTTGGTCGTATTTTTCTATAAAAAGCTGCCACCTCAAGTCAAACTTCCTGTAGAGTCATAAAGCACCAACAACAACCATATAATCTATCTCCTAAAGCTAATTATTCAGAAAATAGAAAGAGAAATTTTCTCCTATTAACGGTGTTTAATGATCAGCGTTCTCTAAAACACCAGATGGGGCTTTTCTTTAAGGAACGGCTGTTCCTGGGCGAGCAGCTGACCTTTAACAAGAACAATGCTGCTAATGAAACGCTGACCAACTGACAGGGAGGAACGCAGTGCTTTTAAAAGCAAAGCATAAGGATGTATAAGATGTCTGGATGAACAAATGAATTGGATTTAAAGGCAGAAAGCGCGTCAGGAAGCAGCAGAGCGACTCAGATCTCCATCCACCTTCCTGATGATTTAAATCTGGTATTCTTCCAGGTTTTCCATCAAAAAAATACAGAAGAGGATTAGGGCCACTGAAAAAAATTTAAAAAGTTAACTGATTTTTTATTATTATTTCAGTATAGTATAAGAAAAAAGTCAGAATTCTGACTTTAATCTAATTTCTAAATTAATTCTGACAGCTAACAAACATGTTAGCATCCAGCCGTAGCCATGTCTGTTTTAGAGACTAGGTCTCTTGTTTTAATCTCCTTCCGCTCTTCCATTAATCAAACAGCATCACCAGAGACCCTCAGGGACGGAAAAAGTCGCCTCATTCCATCATTTTCCACCAATGTGTTCCTGTTTCTCCCAAACAACTGAAGCTGAGAGCTGCACATCTCTGCCTTCATGGAGCCCATCAGCATTAAGATCCACAATTCTCAGATTGAAGTCATAATTCTCTTTTTTCTCATATTAAACTGAAATAATATTTAAAAATCAATTATTTTTTTTTTCTTTTTCAGTGGCCCTAATCCTATTCCTTCAAAAAAAACAAAAAACTTCCCCACAAAATAAATAGTAGTTTTCCTACCAGGAAGAAAGTCTCCAGCATAAATTGACTAAAGTGAATTTCTCCGCTGTGAGTTCAATAAAGCTCATCTAATCTAATCTAAACAAAAGAAAAAAACAAAAGAACCTATGCACAGTTTAAGTCCAAGAATTGCATAAAAACACCACAAACAAACAAACACAGAATGGATTAACAGGTAGATGAGACAATTTTGCACAGAGGCAAGAACAAGATTTATTTTGTTGGTTTTACTAGATAACTAATCTAAATTTTAGTTTATTTTTTTGTAATAGAACTGAAGAACTAAAAAAAAATGTTTGATCTGTGACGGGATATCAGTGGTGACACATCCTGGCGGCAGGTTTTCTCTTTTCCTAAATGATCCATGAGAGCAACATCCATGCAGCAGAGCAGAGGTGAAAGACTGACAACACGAGGGATTAAACAGCCTGGGATAGACTGGTTGTTTCTCATGCTGTCTGCTGGGAAACTGACATTTTAAACTGGATTTAAGAGCCACATTGAACAGTGAACCAATCAGGTAAGTGCTTGTGTTAAAGGGGCATAATCAAGGCGCGCCATGAGCTGTGAACGAACAGGAGGGTTTAGAAATAACGGTGCATCCAGCTCTGTGCAACAAGCAGGTTGGAACTAGCGGGGACATTCAGGATCAAATCCGCCTGAACTGGAAAGGGAAGGAAAACTGTGTGGAGTGAAAGATGTTTAGGTTTGTCTGTTCTTAGCCTCACAGGCTCCAAACGAAGGTCATGAGAGACAAGAACGAATCACAGCCTCCTCATGGCATGAAGGGAAGGACTGATGTTATTAGGAGATCCATCCGACCAGTGGAAGATAGATTAACCTACCAGGAACTTAAGTTGATTTTCCTCCAAATGCTTAAGTGTGAGAAAGTTCTTTAAGCAGGGGGTGGGTTGGTTCCCCTGGGGGGAGTGTGTGTTGGGATTTTGTGAAGTATAAATGTATGTACTGAAATGCCTCAGTTCAAATACATTTGAACCTTTTTTCTAGCAAGAAATGCCTCAGCTTCCTAACTCCACAACTGGAAACCTGAGAACTCTACCAAGGATCAAGCACGGAGGAGGCAGCATCATTCTGTGGCTTCAGAAAATGATTATTTCTAAGCCTGAATCCACAGGCTGAGTTCAACCCATTAGAGGCTGCTGTACTGGAACAGCCTGATGGGTTTAGGCTCAACAGCCCGGCTACAACAAATCCCATTTTATGTCCCGTGAGACTGAAACTAAAAGTCCCCCAATCACCAGAAAAACAACAACCGCTTTTTCCACAAATTCATGACAAACAAGCCAAACATCAATGGAGCTCAGTGCAGGCTTCCTAGAAGTTCCGCTAATTCTGCCAGTTTGTTTCCAGCTGAAACAAGGCAGAGCCTGTTCAGCCAAGCAAACATCTTCATAAACGGCCAGGATTGCATTAAGACGTTCAGCTGTCATTAGCGGCCGCAGCCATCATGTGCAGATGGTGCAGCCCTAAGGAGCAATACCCCCCGCCCCCCAACAGGAAGCCCAGATCTGAGCAGACAGCAGCGTTCAATCAGCTGGGAGTCACATGTCAGGCCCGACATAAACACAACACCGTTATGTAACCTAGGCATGAACATCAGAGGCTAATTAAGGCAGCGAGGTGAAGATAGAAGCTGATTTTATTATCAGCTGCAGAATAATTCACATCTAAGAGACTCTCTGCTGACATTGAAGCAGATGATGTTAAACCAACACTCGTTAGATTATGCCCTGCAGCTCCTGCAGAACCCCCGAGGAGACCAGAAGCCTCTGACTGACAGCCGTCCGCTCCCATCATGCACCTGGTCCGTCTCCACGGGCGACCCGACTGACGCCACAGGAACACGGAAACAACTAGAAACAGAATCATTTCTGCCCAGCCTCTAGAAACTAAAACCACCAAAAAAATTATATCAGACGCTGCAAAAACATTCTGAAAAAGAGTAAAAATTGCTTTAAATATATTTTTTACCCTTAGTTTAAGTAGGAAAATCAGTTGATGCCAGTGGAATGAAACTGCAATTGTTTTTTATTATTTTAAATGCTAATTGTCTTGTACCATGGGCAACATGTCGCACATTTATTTTAATGTTGTAGTGTGTGACATGATGCATGAAACATACTTGTCCCTATCAAATAAACGAATAAATAAAAATAATAAAAACTGACTTACTTAGATTTACATTTTTTGTAGAGCACAGACTTCACTTATATCTCCCTAACATAAAGGAAACACATAAAGGCCCAAATATAAACCATTCTTTTGATCTTCTGGTGAAATATTTCTCCAGCATTCCAGAATCTCTGGAAATCATTTTGGACTCCTGAAGCTTCCCGACATATTTTCCCCTTCATCCGAACACCAAGACTCTGAAGGGTCCCCCCTGGTTCCTCTATAAACCAGTCCAATCTTCTTGGAAGCATCAGAACTGTGTTTCCATGTATGGTTAATACAACTCTTCCTTATTTATGCAGATTAATTATGTTTTTCATTAAAATGCCATCAGAACGCTGATAATATTAAGTGTGTCTCAGCCCCCCCCTCAGTGTCCACCATATTGGATCAGTCCATTTGCTGCACATGTTCAGAAAGGTCCAAACAGACAGCAGCAAACCATTTGAAAACAAACCATGCAAAGAGCAGTGTTGCCAACTTAGCGCTTTAGTCGCTTTATTTAGCCACTTTTCAGACCCCTCTAGCACTTTGATTTCTGAAAAGCTCCTAGCGCCAAATCTAGAGACTATTGCATTGTCTTATTTAAAGTGCATATTATCCAACTATCTTATTTTAAGAGTAAAAAATCTCATTCCATTGGGAAATCATCTTATTTACCTGCTCAAATTAAGGGTAAAAACACTTAATTAAAGAAATGTGTACTTATTTTTAGATAGTTTTTTGGGTGCAGCTGAGACAGACCTTCACACTTCAAAACAATCTAGAAAAAATAAGCAAACATTTCTCAAAATAAGTCTATTTCCCTTAAACTGAGTAGGTAAATAAGGTAGTTTGCTGATGGAGTTAGTATTTTTAGTCTTAATATAAGATAATTAGATAATATGCACTTGAAATAAAACAATGAAATTGCTTCTTCTTATTTTAAATCTAAATTGTCTTGCTCCATAAGCAAAGTCTGTCACTTACCTCCTTAATTCAAGAAGCCCTTATTTAAAAGAAAGAAGAAAAAGTTGAGTTTTTTTGCGGTGCAGCCTCCCCTCTCCAGCGCACCATCCTCCGTGTGAGGATCAGACAATCAGATAGTCTCTGCTCAGGCAGACAAGGCGCCTCTGGCAGGAAGGCTAAAGAAGCTGAAGGCCACATGAAACAATACGGCCTATAGATCCGAACATGAGGATAAATGGATTTTCCACTTTAGAGCAGGAGGCAGAGAAAAAGAACATTCCTCCAGATACCAGGAAAGCCCTGCTTTTTCAGAACATCTATTAAACGATAAGTTATCATAGAACACAAATGATCTCTAAGATGTTTGTTTTGTCTGTTTTAGAGCCTGAGCGAGAAGCTCATTTCTCTCTGCTCTGACCTGCTGGTTTTAAAGCAGAGATTAACCTGGATGGAGTTTTACGTCTCATGGGCTCCTTTCCTTTGCCAGGTTTCTGTTAATGGTTTGGAATCCCCACTAGAGGGAATAATCAGATCCCAGCAGAACACCCACTGGGAAAATGTCTTAAATTAACCGTTTTTACCCTTAAATGAGATGATCTTCCAATTGAATGAAGTATTTTTACTCTTAAAATAATATATTTAGATAAAATGCACTAGCAATAAGACAATGCAATAGTGCTTTTCTTATTTTAAGTGTATATGTTTTGCTCCATTGGCAAAATATCTGTTTTATCTCCTCAATCCAAGAACAAAATTAACTTATTTTAAGAAAAACTGACTTTGATTTAGATTTTTTCCAGTGTAACATGACCTGTCTGCTAATCCTGAAACAGTAATATTTCCAAACCACCTTTCATCCCACTGACAGAAAACAAAACAAAAAACTGACAAATGATCAGAAACAAGTGGGGGAGGAGCAGAGCTACTATGGATGTTATCCAATGATAGGAAACTCTGCAGTATTTCTTCTATTTTTCAGTTTTATTTTAACTGAACAAAAAAAAAGTGAATTTTCTACCCAGAACATGAAGTTAAGCTAAAATTGTTCATGTTCAGAGCACAGAGCTTGGAATCTTGTGGTTGTGAGTTCAAAACCCACTCCCACAGACTGCCACTCTGGGTCCCTGAGCAAAGACCTTTAACCACTGATTTCTCCCTGGGCGCCGCACCATGGCAGCCCACTGCTGTCCAAGGTTAGATGTTCCATCAAAAAAGTTCATTTCTGTTTTACTGATAAAACAACCAGCCTGCAGTCATCTGACCAATCAGAGAAGAGAAAGTTCTTAAAGAGGCAGGAGGACGACTGCGACACGTACATATAGAGATGGAGAACATTTCTCAAACCTACCAATAAATTAACAATCAGGATTCAGATTCCTGTTTTTCTTTGAGATCTCATCTAAAAAAAAAAAACATTTTTAAATATCTTTTTTCGATGGAGGGAATTCTGAAATCCAGGAGAAAATGAAGACTTCACACGATTATCCCCGTTTACGCATCACTGCATTCATTCACAACCTGCATCTAATTTTAAGCAGCTGCAAAAAAAGGACATCAAAATGCACGCTGGGTGATGCATTTATGAACCGGAAATAGTGGGAAATTGTAGCTTTAGATCAAAGTCAGCCAAAGGGAAGAAATCAGATCCTGGAGGGTTGATGCATCTATAATCGTAGAAGATGAGGAGCTTTCAACAAGTGGGTATAAATATACAAGAGCCGCTTCTATTTTTTATTTTTTTTTAGATTTCCATCATCTTGGTGCTGAAGCTTCAATCTGCTGTGATTTAAATTCACATCCAGCAGTGAACCAACTCCAGGCAATAAATGATTAAACTTACTCTGTCTGCTTCGGTGTGTTTTGATCTGAATGTTTGAAGTTTAAAATCATCTAGAAAAAGGAGGCGCTCTGCAGGACCAGCTAATATATATGGATAGATAGATGCCTGAGTGAGAAGAAGGAAAATAATCAAAGTCCAGCCGCTGCAGCTCAGAGGCATCCAGATGATTAAAAAGCCTGCGTGAGACGGATGGAGGTAAATTAAAGATGTCTGTTTATCAGAGAGTTATGAAGGAGCGTCAGGATGAAGACCTCCTTATCTGTCCTGACATACGGGGGGCAAAGACAGACGAAGAAACATCTGAAAAGATCAATTTATAGCCTTTAAAACAGGATTAACAACATTCCCAACATTGCACTGGAAGAAAATAGAAATCCAGATAATTATTTTCTTAAAATAAGTACATTTCTTCTTGGATTGAGGAGATAAAAGAGACATTTTGCAAATGGAACAAAACCATTTATATTTAAAATAAGAAAACATAATTGCATCGTCTTATTTCAAGTGCATATTATCAAAATATCGTATTTTAAGAGTAAAAATACTCATTCTATTCACAAACTACCTCATTTACTTCCTTAATTTAAGGAAATTTTACTTTTTAAGCAGTTAAGTGATACACCTTGCCAATGGAATAAGGTAATTTACATTTAAAATAAGAAAAAAACAACTGCAGTCTCTTATTTCAAGTGCACACTGCAAAAAATCAAAATCTAGATAAGTCCTTTTTTCTTAAAATAAGTGAATTTGTTCTTGGATTGAGGAGATAAAAGAGACATTTTGCCAATGGAACAAGACAATTTACATTTAAAATAAGAAAAAAACAACTGCAGTCTCTTATTTCAAGTGCATAATATCTAATTCTATACTTTAATAGTAAAAAAACCCTCCTTCCATTGGCAGATTGTCTCATTTACCTGCTGAAATTAAGGGTAAATACACTTAATTTGAGATCATTTTTGCAGTGAAGGTTGTTTAAAATGTGAAAAAATGATCCAGTTTCCCTCCTATCATGTAACCTTTATCATATTTTGTCTAATATGGTAAAAAAACAAAACTATTTAGCTTTTATTTTTCAAACTTGGAGTAAACATGTTGGAATCAACGGCACAAACATTGCGTTTCATTCAGGCTGCAAAGTCGACATCTAGATAAGTCATTTTTTCTTCAAATAAGTGCATTTGTTCTTGAATTTAGGAGATAAAAGAGACATTTTGTATTCACTGCAAAGAAAATATAGAAATAAGTAAAAATGTCTTAAATTAAGTGAATTTGTCCTTAATCTTAGAAGGTAAATAAGATGATTTGCCAACGGAATAAGATTGTTTACTCTTGAAATAAGATAATTAGATAATATGCTGTTGAAATAAGACACTGCAATTATTTTTTACTTATTTTAAGTGTAAATTATCTTGTTCCACTGGCAAAGTGCCTCACTTACCTCCTCAATTCCAGAAAAGGTTGTTTTCTTGCAGTGTGGACTTATTTCATGTTGTATATTATCAAACTATCTTATTTAAGAGTAAAAATACTCATCCCATTTCCAAACTAAGGGTATATAGACTTTATTTAAGGAATTTGTACTTCTTTCTAGATAATCTTTGCAGTGGATTTCCTCCTGCATGACTGTGCAATCAGGACAAACCATCTGCTGGGCTTCAACTTAATCATGCAGCTTTTATCAGCTCTGAGAAACGACTTAAATGACACTTTCTGGGTATTTTTCTGCCATAAAGTCATGTTTCAGATGTAATGTGGTCATAAATTGGCAATCTAAGCAGATAAAACATGATTGATCTTTAATAAAATGAGGGCTCAGCAGCTCCTGCAGCTTTAATCAGATTAAACAGACCTTTCTAACATGTTTCTTCAGTAAAAGTCTGGTTTTATTCCTCCTCTTTCCAGATAAACTGAAGGATGATCTTAGGACCTGCGGAGGCGCACCTGTGCAGGGGTCTTACCTGCAGCTGCTGGAAGCCGCTCTCAGAGCCTCCTCTTCGGGCTGGGTGCAGCCGGCAGCCCGCTCCACGGTGCAGAGGAGCCGGGCAGCGGGTCGCTGTTCCTGGAGAGGTCGGTGCTGCTCATACAGCTGCTGCCAGCGCACGGCGGAGGCTTTCTGAACCCTCCCTCCCTCCGTAGTAAGGAGCTTTGCATCCACCTGATCACGCGTCATCCCCCCCCCCCCCCCCCCCCCCCCCCCATTCACCCTGCAGGCTGAGGGCGGGTGGAGCTCCATCAGCGGCACGATAGCAGCTCAGAGAGGGCGGAGAGAGGCTGCCCAGGCTGGCTGATAAGATTCTACATCCAACAGACAGCAGAAAAACAAAATAAATAAAAAAAAACACAGAAAAGGAGCAGAAGCAGGGGCGGCTCTATAAACCAAATGTCCCGCGGGGCCAGGGGGCCCCCGGGGGGTGGGGGATGTCAGCGTTGTTTTAATGGGAGCACAGAAAAGCATGAAATAAAAAGAGATTTTTTTCTTCTGTGTCGAGAATAAAGTCATAAGATTAGGAGAATAAAGTCACATCGAGAATAGTCGTGAAATTCCGAGAATAAGGTCATAATATTAAAAGAATGAAGTCCTAAAATTACAAGAAACAAGTTATATTTTATAACAACTCTTCCAAGAAGCCCTTTCTTCCCTGAAATGAGGAATGTGGAGCATCATGTGAAGTTCTACTTTAGCATCGGTTTGACAAATCAGGAAATCTTTTAGCAGCAGCATCAAACTGGGCAGGAGGTGGACTCTGGTTGCTGATTGGTGGAGCTGGTCGGCCGTCATCTGCTGGGCGGAGCTCCAAGCTTTCTTTCTGGAACGGGTTGTTGTTTGATGACTTTATTCTCTGAATTTATACGACTTTATTCTCGGAATGTTAAAACTTTATTCTCGTAATTTACAACTATATTCTCATAATGTTATGACTTTATACTCAAAATAAAAAAAAATTAAAAATCTCTAACCTGGCCCTAGAATTCTGCTGTAATATTAAGATAGCTGCATGAAGTGAATTTTCCATTCAATTAAATTCTGTCTTCCATCTGAAAATATTTATTTTTGCCTTGAAAATGTTTGTTCTGATTATCATTAAAATAAAAATAAAGATCCCTTAGCATAGCCAAAAAATCTCTCAAAGATCAAATAAAGCTATTATTTGGAGTATTCATTACTCATAATTTAGGAATTTTACTTATTTTTGACTTAATTTAAGCTAAAATTACCATTTTCTATCAAATCTGAATTAGAACTCAAGATAAACTGATAAATTCAGCTGTAAAAAAGTGAGTATTGTTTTTATTTCTTTTGAGAAAAAAAACATTTAGCAGATGAAAACTGTTTTTAAATAATTAGTAAAACAGAATTAGTAAAGAAAAAAAATTAAATAGCTTCAAAGGACCCATCAGTAACTGTGTCTGTTTCAGCGCAGATCATCATTAAAATTTCTTTGAGTCTTAAGTAGAAATCTTCAGTACAGGAGCCATAACATGATCTACAGGGGCACTGGCCCCCGTTGGCCCCTATCTAGAACCGCTCATGAGCAGGACACTGAAAATGAATCACTTTCAACATCACAGACGATTTTATATGGTTTAATATCATCTTTACATTTATAATAACATTAAATCACCAGAATGAATCCTCCACAGCTCATCTAGCAGGTTCATCCCGTGACGTCATAGCTCTATGGCTCACTGCCCAGGGGGGCATCGCAGGAAGGGTCACTATGGCAACGTTACCACTGCAGGACTTGATGCTCAATTCTGATTCTTTTTGGGAAATCTGATTTTTTTTTTTTTAGTCGCCATGGTTGTTTTTTTTTTCTTCCCTTCTGTGTAGCAAAACGCAGAATAGTGACCTTTGTCGGCTACTAATGGCGTTCAGTTCGGAAGAATCCGACCTGGCCGCTCAGACACAGGTCGCATTTGAAAATATCAGATTCGTATCGGATTCAGGACCAAAGAGCAGATCAAAAATCAGATCTGTGTCGGTCAGACGGCCATGAAAAGATCAGATACAGGTCGTATATGAGCAAAAATAATCAGATTTGGGTCATTCAGGCTGCAGTGTGAACGTAGCCTATGTTTCACCATGTATCCATAATGGTGCTGAGCTTTCAAACCAATAAAAAATGTGTATTTCTCTTCAGATCCTTTGACGTTTTATGTGTGTTTATTTTACACAATCCTGCTGATATACAGTATTTTATTTGTTTTTGTTTTGGGGGTTGAAAAAACATTTAGCAGTCGCCATAATAAGTGCTATCTGAATAGTACTGACCGTAAGGAAGGAGCTAGGAAGAGGAAGCATAGTTCATTTGGGATAGGGACCTCTAGTGATGGTGAGATGAAGCCTCATGGAACCATTTGGCCAAACTGCTTCATCGATCCCCACAGTTCATGAAGCTTCATGTGAACATGTCACCACCTACTGGTGGACAGCAGAACTACAGTAAGTAATATAATACGATTTTTTTATCTTGTTTTTTTCCCATTTACGTTTCTTTTAAATTGTTAATGTTTGGTCTGTATAATAAAATCTTTTGCAAGTTTTTTTTTTGAGTGTAAAATGTCTTAGAAGAGAAAAATCATGTAAAGTTAGCTTTTTTTTCTGAAACATTTGAAATAAGCTCCAGCAGACAACGAAAGTCTTTGTGCAAATTGGGCAATGATGAGAAAAATAAAAGCTGCAAGTCACTTTTCCACAGTTTTTGGTTTGAATCGGGTTGGAAGTTATGTGTTCAACCAATCCTTTGGCTAAACCAACCAATCTAATTTGGCAGTGTTTTGTACTACGCATGGGCGGTTCTAGACAGGGGCCAACGGGGGCCAGTGCCCCTGTAGATCATGTCCTGGCCCCTGTTATGGCCCCTGTACTGAAGACATAATACTCAAATTAATTCTAATGATGATCTGCGACGGAACAGACATGGTTACTGATAAGTCCTTTTTTTATTCGGTTTTACTAATCATTTAAAAACAATAAGGTGATAGCTTCAGTGGTATTGAGATAGGATCCCAGTTTTCATCTCCTAAATGTTTTTTTCAACAAAAAAAAAGCTCTAATTTTTACAGCTGAATTCATCAGCTTTTCTTGAGTTCAAATTCTGATTTTATAGAAATTTTAACTTAAATTAAGTCAAAAATATGTCAAATTCCTCAATTCTGAATGTATATTGACCTAACATGGTATCGAATTTTAATTAAACTCGTGCAGCTCTCTTCATTTATTTGAATCCCTTGCCCTGTTTTTTATTTCATGCTTTTTAGTGCCCCCTCCTGGCCCCCTGGAGCATTAGGTCTAGAACCGCCACTGATACTAGGGCAAACCAATACAAATTAGTCACATCAGTCAGAATATTTAAGTTTTATTGCAACTTTCAAAAATCAGAGGTGGATTGAATAGGGTTGCTCCCTGAAAAAAAAAAACTCCCTGAAAAAAAAGGGACATCTTATGCGTTCCAGCTGACCTGATTGCCTTTAGCTCTCCTGAAGTGGTGATTTTTTTAGCCCCCCTTTGTGTGTGGAATTATTTTTTTTAACTATTTGACTTAAATCTGTTTGTATTCATTATCGCAGGCTTCTTCCACCCAGGTATTTGTTTTTTCCCATTCCTCCCTTTATTTCTACATCCTTTTTGTTTTTCGGAGGACAAGCATCGCCATGTGAAGGTGCACCGCCCCCAGAAGCAGCATCAGCATTTAAATGACTCCGTTCATTCCCCATACTGCTGTGTTGTCTCCCGCTATCTGCTCTGTGAGCAACACGTGGCTCGACCAATGGGATGAGGGGATTCTGAGTCGTTACATGCTGTCAGCTCATTGGTCACAACGGAGGACAGGGTTGTTTGACATTATTAATTGTCCAGTCCTCCGGGCACTGGAAAAAAAATCAAAATTTAGATAAGTCTTTTTTTCTTAAAACAAATGCATTTGTTCTTGGATTGAGGAGGTTAAAGAGACATTTTGCCAATGGAACAAGACAATTTACATTTAAAATAAGAAAACACAAATGCATTGTCTTATTTCAAGCGCATATTATCTAATTATCTAATTTTAAGAGTAAAAATACTCATTTCATTGGCAAACTCTCATTTAACTACTGAAATTAAGGGTAAATAAACTGAATTTAAGAGATTTTTCCAGTGTATAATGACATAAATATGGTTGAAGGCTGTCCAGATTCAGAACCCTGGATAGCGCTCTTACTGTTGATCCCACGAAAGGTTAAGAAAAGAACATAGGAGCTCCAATTGATGCATTCAGGAGCCTTGAAAAGATTCTCTTCCAGCAACGTTTCAAACAATGACAGCGCCCCCTACAGTCAAAGTGGTGGGAGAAAAAAGAAAGTATTGGAAATATTAGATTTCTATTTAGACTTGACATAAAGTCGTATGCTGCAGTGCTTTTATCACCCCATGATGACGTCCCCACCCATGGTGCGTCTACAGCACTCACCTTAGGTGCAATTAAAAGACTACTAGAAGTTCTAATAAAAACTTTATTGAACAAAAATGTCCAAATATGCTCTGGTTCAGTGAAGCTGTCACAGTTTTAAAGAGGTTCTACTTTCTGCAGCAGAGCTCAAACATTATGCAGAACCACTGACCTCAGATCAGTATGGCTCTGCCTCATGGAGACACACTTTTATTTATCACTTTGTTTCATGATTCTCCTTAATCACAGTTTCTTCCACCGTGTTTAACCAACAAGAAGAGCATGACTGCTCCCCAAAGCCGAGAGGCATGACTCAAATTAGCCAGACGGCTCTGAATGATTATCCAACAGATTCAGATCTAGAGACTCGGCCATGGCGGAAATCAGGCAGCTAAATGCAAGCTGATGGGACAGGAGCTGGGCTGGCGGCCGCCCAGCTGCAACACAGAGGCCATACACATGAGAGCAATTAAAACTGGGTTATACTCCAGCCTCGGCTCGGGATAAATGGCAGCCGACACCAATACTTCCACTTATACAGAACTGGAGCAGATCAGCGGAGAAAGAGTACAAGCAGAGCAGGAAACCAAAGCAGCTGGACTTTACTGTTGCTTTAGAGCAAAGCTGTGTGAAGAAGTCTTAATTCCAGCTATAGATTTATTCTCATCTTTATAGTCTCACTTCAGAGTTGAGATTTCAAATATCATCTAAAACTGATCAAATGAGTTTCAGTGACTCCGGAGAACCAATGAGACTCTATAGGTGGCATGAAGGAAGCCATCTATATGTTAAGAAAGAAACACCAACCTTAAAGAAAAAATCTAAATCTAGATAAGTCATTTTTTCTTAAAATAAGTGCATTTTTTTCTTGAATTGAGGAGATAAAAGAGACATTTTGCCAATGGAACAAGACAATTTACAGTCACACTGAGCCTGGTTCTGCTGGAGGTTTCTTCCTGTTCAAAGGGAATTTTTCCTCCCCACTGTCGCTACAAGCATGCTTGGTGTGAGGGATTGCTGAAGAGTCAACACTGGAAAAACAATCTAGAAATAAGTCGGAATTACAAACATTTCTTAAATTAATTGTATTTACCCTTAATTTGAACAGGTAAATAAGAAAGTTTTCAAATTGAATGAGGATTTCTACTCTTATAATAAGATAATTAGATAAAATGCACTTGAAATATGACAATACACTGCAAAAATGATCTCAAAATTAGTAAAAATGTCTTAAATTAAGGGTATTTACCCTTAATTTGAACAGGTAAATAAGAAAGTTTTCAAATTGAATGAGGATTTCTACTCTTATAATAAGATAATTAGATAAAATGCACTTGAAATATGACAATACACTGCAAAAATGATCTCAAAATTAGTAAAAATGTCTTAAATTAAGGGTATTTACCCTTAATTTGAACAGGTAAATAAGAAAGTTTTCAAATTGAATGAGGATTTCTACTCTTATAATAAGATAATTAGATAAAATGCACTTGAAATATGACAATACACTGCAAAAATGATCTCAAAATTAGTAAAAATGTCTTAAATTAAGGGTATTTACCCTTAATTTGAACAGGTAAATAAGAAAGTTTTCAAATTGAATGAGGATTTCTACTCTTATAATAAGATAATTTGATAAAATGCACTTGAAATAAGACAATGCAGTTGTGTTTTCTTATTTTAAGTGTAAATTGTCTTGTTCCGTTGGCAAAATGTCTCTTTTGTCTCCTCAATACAAGAACAAATGCACTTATTTTAAGAAAAAATGACTTATTTAGATTTAGATTTTTTGCAGTGTAGATAGTTTTCAAATAGAATGAGGATTTTTACTCTTAAAATAAGATAATTAGATAAAGTTCACTTGAAATATGACAATACACTGCAAAAATGATCTCAAAATTAGTAAAAATGTCTTAAATTAAGGGTATTTACCCTTAATTTGAACAGGTAAATAAGATGATTTGCCAATTGAATCAGTATTTTTACACTTAAAATAAGCTATCTAGATATTATGCACTTGAAATAAGACAATGCAGTTGTTTTTTTCTTATTTTAAGTGTAAATTGTCTTGTTCCATTGGCAAAGTTTCTCACTTAAATCCTTAATTCAAGAAAAAATGCACTTATTTAAAAAAAAAATGACTTATTTAGATTTAATTTTTTTGCAGTGTACAATTGTTTTTTTTCTTTCTTATTATAAATCAAAATTTTCTTGTTCCATTGGCAAAATGTCAATCAAGAACTAATGCATTTATTTTAAGAAAAAAAAATACTATCTATATCAACCTAGATTCCAATTTTTTCTAGTGTGTCACCACTGCAAAAAATCTGCATTTTTTTCTTAAAATAAGTGCATTTTTCTTGATTAAGTAGATAAGTGAGACACATTGCAAAAACAATCTAGAAATAAGTAAAGATTACTTAAATTAAGTGTATTTACCCTTAATTCGAGTAGGTAAGTAAGAGGATTTGCCAATAGAAAGAGTATTTTTACTCTTAAAATAAGATAATTAGATTAAATGCACTTGAAATAAGACAATGCAATTGTTTTTTCTTATTTTAAATGTAAATTGTCTTGTCTTATCTTGTCTCACTAACCTCCTAAATCCAAGAAAAAAATGCACATATTTTGAGAAAAAATCACTTATAAAGATTACAATTTTTTGCAGTGCACTTTGCCAATGGAACAAGACAATTTACACATTGTCTTATTTCAAGTGCGTTTTATCTAATTATCTTATTTTAAGAGTAAAAATATTCATTCCATCTTTTTAAACAACTCAAATTAAGGATAAAATACACTTAATTTAAGACATTTTTACTTATTTCTAGATCATTTTTCCAGTGCAGCTGGTTTTCCTTAGATAGAAAACTTTGAATCAATCTGACTGGATGATCTGGTGAACTGGAAAGCGCCTTGAGATGACATGTGTTGTGAATTGGCGCTATAGAAATGACTTTAATTGAATCCTCTGTGTTGCCGTGGATACGGTTGGGGTAAAGTTTCAATGAGTCCTGGAGGAATTTCCAGCATAGCTGCAGTTCAGCGTAGGAACATCTGAAGCTGCTCCCGTGTGGAAGGACTCTTCCCTCTCCTTTCCTTTTTATTTCAGCATGTTGCTGCGAGTCTGATGCTGGGAAAATGTCGATGACAGAGGGTGGAGTGATGGAGTGGATCCTCTGGAGTCCACCTTAATGGAAACACAGAACATAGAAAGGTCTTCTCTGCAGGTACGGCAGCACGGCGGCTCACTTGTGAAATGGGTCAGCTGTGATGTCACAGTCGCTATGCAACTGATTTAATCCCACTTCTCAGATTAGGAGGAGGGGGAAAAAATCACAGTAAAGCCTTTTGTCTAGATTACACCCTGATGGGATGGCTTCCTCCCGCTGCACTCAGTGTTTCCATATGCTGCTCCGCTCACACCTGGGCTCACCTTTGACCTCTCGTCACAACACTAGAATTTAACAAATACAAAAAAACCCAGAAGATTCAATTTAATTTAGCTGGGAAGGCGGCGGAAGATGGGAACGAAATATGGAAATCTAAAAGAAAAGAAAGTCCTCAAAGTGTATAAAAGAATTAATTTTACCCCAAAAAAATAAAAATTTTTGAAATAAGATAATGTAATTGTTTTTTTTTTTTCTTGTTTTAAGTGTAAATTTTCTCGTTCCATTGGCAAAATGTCTCACTTTCCTCCTCAATTCAAGAAAAAAATGCCCTTATTTTAAGGAAAACATTACTAATTTAGAGTTTAAGTCCGGTTTATTGTGATTTAGAGCCTGATATAACTGTGTTTCAGACCTTAAGGTTGGGTTTTTCCTCATTTGGAGCAGAAAGGAAGATCAGTTCTAGTTTGTTTGTAGCGCTGAGCTCTCTAAACAGAGTCATGTTTTCCTCTAACAGTGACGACCGAGGTAACATGGCTTCACGAGAGGAAACAAGGCTGAAAAGCATCAGAGCGGGTTGTACGAAGGATGTCAACAGAACCGTAACAGGCAGACAGACAGGTTTATAATTAGATCAACAAGCAAATGTCAGCAGACTCCTGCTGCATGCCGCAGCTCTCAGCAGGGACTCTCTGGAGTCAGTTCTCCGGCTCGTATTGGACTCATTCTGTCACATCTCGTGTTTGTCCCTCTGCCATTAAACTTCAATCTCCTTCAGTCTGAATAAAACATTTCTCCCTCTCAACGCTCGCCGTCGCAGCCATCAGTCTGCTCTAACCAGCTTCCTCTCAGCATGCTGATGGCCGTCACAGAAGAGCCTCCAGCTGCGGGATCCGGGCCCCCTTCGGCCCCCTGACACACGACTGCTCCTCTCTATAATCTGGCTCATACAGATCCTCTTATCTCAAAGTACAAGACATGCTTTCTTTGTTTAAATCCTTTGTAATCCCTTCGACCGTCCATAGTTGTGCTTTTAGAATTAGGCAGGTTTACAGGAGGACATTCAGAGAAAGCTAACAGGTTAGCATCAATAACTCTAAAATAATGCAATTTTTTTCTTTTTTTGAGCAAAGATTTCCTTTTATCAGATCCATATTCAAAATCAATGATTAATACAATAAGCCAGAAACAACAACTTCCAATACAACCATGCAAACAATTGAGTAACAACAACCAAACGAGTCGGCGAGCTGAAAATCTGCGTTTTTTTTTTACTTGGGCGATGAAATAAAGGAAAAATCTTTCTCGAGTGACTTTTATTTTCCTCATAACAGACATTTATCTTACTTACTACAATATTAACTGGACATATGTCTTCAAAGGGTTCCATCTTTTCTCATTTTTTTCTCATTTTAAATGTAAATTGTCTTAGTAAATGTCTAGTCTGTGGCCCTCAGGCCCCGTTAGAAGAAGTATGGAGATTAAATTCAATCCAGGTTATTTCTATAGCTCCAATTCACATCATGTCATCTCAGGTCACGTTCCAGTTCACCAGATCATCCAGTCACATCTAAGGAAAACCAGCTGATTGCATCGACTCATTGACTCTTCAGCAATCCCTCACACTAAGAATGCTTGTAGCGACAGTGGAGAGGAAAAACTCCCTTTGAACAGGAAGAAACCTCCAGCAGAACCAGGCTCAGTGTGAGCGGCCATCTGCTGAGGCCCACTGGGGTTCAAGGAGACAGAAGCAGACATAGAAAAAGAAGCATAGATACAAAAGGCAACTGTCAACC
Source organism: Cyprinodon diabolis (assembly GCA_030533445.1). Classification (NCBI taxonomy): domain Eukaryota; kingdom Metazoa; phylum Chordata; class Actinopteri; order Cyprinodontiformes; family Cyprinodontidae; genus Cyprinodon; species Cyprinodon diabolis. The sequence goes on from CM060085.1 coordinate 21,173,267, forward strand.
AGCTCCACAGGCGGCCCCGTCCAGAATAATTAGGTTCCTCTGCCTCCCAGGGGCCTGAAACTGATGGTGGAAAGTAGAAAGCGAAATGAAAATGGTGATGAAAGAGGAAGCAGAGTCCTAGGTGATAATTGGCCATGGTAGAGGCAGAGGCATGCTTAGGGCTGACAGCATTAGAGGGTGATTGGATGACAATAAGCTTGAATTAAGCCTTCCCGTTTGAATTTAAGCTTACTTTAATCTAAAATATATCTAAAAATAAATACAATTACTTCACATCATATCTAGTAATATATATCTAAAGGGAGTCACCAGTCTGTTGCATTGTTATTTTTGGGTCAAAAGCTGAAATACTGACATAGGTGACAAAGTGACCATAATATGAATCATTAGCATGTTAGCTCTGCATCATAAACAGCTCATCTTTATCAGAATTTAATCGCCTCTATTGGGAAAATAAAGATTCAACAAACAAAGACAGAGAGGAAATAAGTCCCAGATAAACAGAGAGCTCCTTTAATTTTTCACCAAACATCATGTTATGGCCTTTGGAGATGTTATTACAACAGGTGTGATGTAATCACGGCGGCTAAATCCCCGAGGCAATCAGCAGTGATCTGATGGTCCATAATCTGGACTCCCAAACAAGCTATTGTGCTGAGTGAAAGAGCTGAAGGTCCTCTTTAAAGCCACATGACCAGCAATTCCCCAACTTTAATACTTTCTGAGAATGATGATGTGATCCATTATCTGGAATATTCTCTTGTCTTTTAAAAAAGCTAATTTTTAAAGAGCAGTGCATAAAAAAGGGATAAAAAGATGTTCATTTAGACGGAGATCACATGAAGAAGAGCAGAAGGACAAGTCATTTATTATTAACACAGGGCTTTATGAGGTCAGATGAAAACAACGCATGACTGTCTGCTGTATAACTGCATGCAGAGGAGAGGCTGAAGCTGATTAGTTGGCATCTGGCAGAGAACTATCAGGTAAAACACAGTAAAACAAACCAATAACTGTTGATAAGCAATGAAAGATCCAACACAGGAAGGACGACGGCCATAAACTGAGATTAGGCCTGAATCAGAGGCCGGGAATCAGAGCAGGGGTCGATGACCAGGGTCCTGATAGGATGAAGTGGTCCATGGAGGACAGGGCAAGGTAAGGCCAGCCCAAAGTCAACAAACAAGAACAATGAGAGATATCTGGATTGGTTCCTAGAATTTCTAAAAGTAGAATGGGAGGCAGATCTTTTAGTTATCAGGCTCCTCTCCTGTGGAACCAACTACCAGTTTTAGTCCGTGAGGCAGACACCCTGTCTACTTTTAAGGCTAGGCTTAAAACTTTCCTTTTTGATAAAGCTTCTAGTTGGAGTGGCTCAGGTTATCCTGAGCTATCTCTATAGTTCTGCTGCTATAGGCTTAGACTGCTGGAGGACATAGGGACCCCTTTTTCCTTTTTCTATGTCTGCTTCTGTCTCCTTGAACCCCAGTGGGCCTCAGCAGATGGCCGCTCACACTGAGCCTGGTTCTGCTGGAGGTTTCTTCCTGTTCAAAGGGGGTTTTCCTCTCCACTGTCGCTACAAGCATGCTTAGTGTGAGGGATTGCTGAAGAGTCAATGAGTCCATGCAATCAGCTGGTTTTCCTTAGATAGAAATTTGTTCTAAGGACAGATTTGATTCAAATTATGCTCAATTTTTTCCAGTGTATTGGGTGATCACACTGCAAAAAATTTGAATCTACTTAAGTCATTTTTTCTTGAACTGAGGACATTTTGCAAATGGAAAAAGACAATTTATATGTAAATTGTTATTTCTTATTTGAAGTGCATTTTCCCTAATTATCTTATTCTAATAGCAACACACTCATTCCATTGGCAGATCATCTCATTTACCAACTCAAATTAAGGGTAAATACACTTCATTTAAGAAACGTTTACTTATTTCTGGATAATTTTTCCAGTGCAGGGAAACATCTGGATCAGCTCCCCTGAACTCCCCTGTTCCTCCTGATGACCAGAGGCCTCAGCCCCCCCCCCCGATGGACCCTCCTGTTACCTAACGGCATCCTGTTGGCGTTTACTCTGGGCCTGACTGGTGTTCAGGTGCTTCCCTCTCTGCAGCTCCACTGAAACAGGAAGCTCAGAGCTACTGGTCTTCTGCTTTACTTCAGCTTTAGAAATCTACCACTTCCTTTGCTAATCGGTGTCGAAAGCAGGTTCCCAGTTCCTCCTAAACGACCACCTGGCTCCCTTAACGAAGCAGCTTATGGCGGCATGACGCATCAGACCCATCTTCTCTCAGTGAGTGTCAGAAATGTTCTGGTTTTATTATCTATAGGTTTGGTTCTGGTTTTGCAGATTGAACATAGATCAGCAGGTTAACAGTTTGATGCTTTAAAACTTTCTGATTCCTCCTGAGCTGTTTGCTTTTTTCTGCATTAATTGGAGCCTTTAATTGAGCTTCAGTTGGTTTCCAGTTGAATGTTCTGACCTTACGTCTTTGTTAACGATTACTGGTTTTAATTTGTTGGAGTAAACTAATTCAGCCCGGTGTTGTTCCCTCTGAATGGAGCCCTCTGGGGGCCCTCTGGGGGCCCTCTGGGGCCCCTACTTCCTGGTGGCTCCTTATAGAGTCATTGCTGGCTTATTTTGCGACATTAAATTACATCTTTGCCGCCCTTTCTTAGACCATTGAAGTAGTTATTACCTCCGTGGAAACAGCTTTGCTTTGGATTGTTGCCATGGCGACCAGCTTCCAGCATGAACAAAAGAGGATGATAGCTGAAGTACTGTGCAGTGGGAAAGTACCTGCCTCGCATACTTCCTCTGGTTTTCCTTTTTTCTTTTCACACTGGAAAACATCAATAAATAGGTCTCTTTTTTTTTCTTAAAAGAAGTGCATTTGTCCTTGAATGGAGGAGATAAAAGAGACATTTTGCCAATGGAAGAAGACAATTTACATTAACAATTGGAAAACCCAATTGCATTGTCTTATTTGAAGTGCATTTTGTCTAATTATCTTATTTTAAGAGTAAAAACACTCATTCCATTAGCAAACTAGCTCATTAACCGTCCCAAATTAAGAATGATTTAAAACATTTTTATTGTTTTTCCAGTGGAGGCATCAATGTTTTAGATCATCATCAGATTTTAATGAGACAAAGACAACCTGAGTGAGAAAAGGTTTATCTCAAAGCACGAACTTGTTTATTATGAGCAGAAACCTTTCCAAACCAACCTGACCCTCACAGAATAACAAAAAAAACGCTTTCTTTCTCAGAGGGATTCAGCCACTGGATAGAAACAACATCTGTTGGATTTAAGACCAGACTTTGACTAGACCGCTCCAACACCTGTATGCACTTCAGCTTAAAGGAAAAGTCCAGTCAGCAAGGAATAACCAATGGATCATTATTTATACCTAAAACTAATACGACACAACAACAGGCCCGTAAGCAACATTATCTGGGTGGGCCCCATATGAACCACAACATTTTCTGTTTTTCCAGCAGCTCTTCTTTCCTTTCACTTTTCTAAAATCCGCTTAAGTTCCTCCTTTTGGTATCCATGGTCGCTAACACATTGCACATAACGGTTATGGTTTTAATCTATGCTCTGGATTACCCATAATTCCAAGTTGTAGTGTAAAAAATAAAATACTCAAATAAATCGTTCTTTTAAGATCTTTATTGCGGTTTGAAACATATTATATGAGTGTATTTTTTACCAACCGTCTAATGAACTATACACGGTTATTAACATAGTAAGTAAAAGTACCACTGTCTGCTTTGGTGTCGTGTTTAAAAGGCTCACCATCATGGTGAAATCTGCCATGTGTTGGGGTATAAATAATCATTAATCATCCTGTGTGTGAGAATGTACTATTCTTATTAGTTGTCTTGTATCAGTTAATGTCATTTGTTTATTATATTATGTATAAATGGTGATGACAGTGATTTTTGTTTTTGTTTTTTTAAGGAAACATGCACTGATCGATTGATGGCACTTTTTTAAATTTCGTTGTTCTTGTGACAATGACAATAAAGATACATTGAATTGAAATTGAATTGAATTGGTCAATTGATAAAGTATCAGGTGAGTTTAAGAGGAATTTTTAGCACCATTAATTGCAAAGAGACGTCCTAGTCCACAATTGCGTAGGGGGCCCATCAGGTGTCAGTGGCGGGGCCCCTAAGAGGTCGGGGGCCTCTAAAGCAACTGCAGTCTCTGCTTACCGATAGTTACGCCATTCCGGATCACTGAGTCTGGGGGCGGCCATTTTTGCCCAAATATAGTAGCCCCTCCCTCCTGCCTTTTCGCTTTACAAGCTAAATCAATGGGAACTACTAGACACATCTGCAATCAACAACAATTATTGAAGATTTCCAGAGGACTTCACCATTGAAATTCACCAGAGCTATAGTGAAACTGACAATGCCCACGTGCATGGCAGCTGGATGCTGGAATACATCGGGTAAAAGTTCCGGTAAAAGTGAAAAAAAAAAAGTGAAAAGTGAAAAAAAAAAAAAAAAAAAAAAGTTATTCCACCTTTCTGATTCCTGATCCTCCACGGACGGGTTGGTCGTTGGATCGCCAACTTGAAGAGGGAGGATTTGCCATCGAACTTCTGGCCAGAGAAAAAACCCGTAATATGTAGCCAACATTTGGAAGAAGAATGTTATCAAGATGACTTGGATAATAGCGCGTTGTGACAAACACCAGATACAGCACTGGGACTTGATCAACAGCCGATACCGCACCGTGACGTCACTAACCAGTAGGTGGCAGTAGTGTTCTTTGACAAACATGGATGCCTCCAGTAAAGCACATTCACATGAAAATTACTCTGAATTAAAAACACTGATCATTTATTGAACAGGATGGAATCATTTCAGATTTAAAGAACTTTCAGAAGTTTGAATTCTGAATATTTCCGGACTTTTCCTTTAAAGTGACAGGAAGCAGGTGTGGGGTTTACCTGCTACAGTGGGTCAATCAGACCCTTAGACAGTCTCTATGGGGAAAATAACAGTCCATAAAAACAGATGCAAATATGTCTGAGTTTGTAAATATAAATGACAAATAAATTTATTTTGTTCCTTGTTTTCAATTAAGTTCTATTCAGTTTATTTCTATAGCTCCAATTCATGTCATCTCAGGTCACTTTCCAGTTCACCACATCATCCAGTCAGATTGATTCAAAGTTTTCTATCTAAGGAAAACCAGCTGATTGCATCGACTCATTGACTCTTCAGCAATCCCTCACACTAAGAATGCTTGTAGCGACAGTGGAGAGGAAAAACTCCCTTTGAACAGGAAGAAACCTCCAGCAGAACCAGGCTCAGTGTGAGCGGCCATCTGCTGAGGCCCACTGGGGTTCAAGGAGACAGAAGCAGACATAGAAAAAGAAGCATAGATACAAAAGGCAACTGTCAACCAGCTCCACAGGCGGCCCCGTCCAGATTAATTAGGCTCCTCTGCCTCCCAGGGGCCTGAAACTGATGATGGAAAGAAGAAAGGTCGATGAAAATGGTGATGGAAGAGGAAGGAGGATCTAGTAATATATATCTATAGAGAGTCACCAGTCTGTTGCATTGTTATTTTTGGATCAAAGGCTGAAACATTGACATAGGTGACAAAGTGACCATAATCTGAATGTTAGCTCTGCATCATAAACGGCTCATCTTTATCAGGATTTAATAGCCTCTAAATTATCAAACAACATGACACAGTTCTAGTGGTTTTGTAAGTTTTGTGATAATTATCTAATTCTATGTTTGTATTTTGTGGCCTTAGACACAAAAAATGACTTTTTCCCATTTTGATTTAAATGTTTCATTATTCTTTAAACATTGAAGCTGAGTATTCAGTAACCTGTATGTTTAAATCTATTAAATGCAGTGAAATAGAGTCAGCTTTTATTCAGTCAACAGGTGGAGGTTTTAAAAAGTCTGCAGTGACTTTCTGAATGATGAAAATTTGAGCCATTAACCTTCAGTCTGTTAGGAAACAGCCGCTTCCTGTTTGCCGCTGAGCTGAAGGTATAAATGAGCCCAGGGCCCTCAGCGCTCCTCATTCTCCTCCTTCACACTTTGGCATCAGCGTTCGCTCATCATGGGGAACTTCGTCGCCAATGAGGGACTCTCCATCTTTGTCATCGTGAGCACATCACATATTTCTGTCATTTCTTATTTAAAACAACTTCTTTTCAGATACAAAATGAATTTATGTTGAAAATTCTGATTTGTTTTTTGTTTGTTTTTTGGCATTTTGATCCTTTTTTCTCCAATATTTGTGTTTTTAATTCCACTTTAATCCAGCTTGTCTGGCTGGGAATCAACGCCTTCCTGTTCGTCCATTTCTACATGGCCTTCCTGGTGGATCGCTGGTTCTACACCAGGGTGCTGCTCGGGGTGAGTCCATTTTCTCACCCAAAACAGTCATTGCAATCAGCTTTAAAGGTCACAATGAAAAAATAGAAATCTAGATAAATGATTTATTCCTAAAATAAGTGCATTTGTTCTTGGATTGAGGACGTAATAGAGACATTTTGCAAACTGAACAAGACAATTTACATTTAAAATAAGAAAACACAATTGGATTGTCTTATTTCAAGTGCATTTTATCAAATTATCTTATTTTAAGAGTAAAAATCCTCATCCCTATGGCAAATAATCTCATTTACCTCATCAGATTAAGGGTAAATACACTTAATTTAAGATAATTTTACTTATTTCTAGATCGTTTTTCCAGTGTAGACCATTAAAGAACTTCTTTACACTGGAAAAACGATCTAGAAATAAGAAAACGTTCATCAAATTAAGTGTATTAACCTTAATTTGAGGAGGTAAATGAGGTAGTTTGCCAATAAAATGAGTATTTTTACTCTTAAAAAATAGATTTAGATTTTTTTCTAGTGTAGAATTTAAACGCTTCCAAAAGCAAGAGCCAGTCTTTTTCATTTCCTCAAAACGCAGCTGCCGCCTAAACTTCTCAACCTCAGTGTCAACCTGCGAGTCCACCCACGTCTTCGGCTCCTTCCTCTTTTAGCGAACTGCTCATCTGGAAAAAAATAAAAAGCTAAAATGATGAAGCTCCAGAGAGAAAGTTCAATTACACCAATAAAATATGAAGCCAAATAGAGACGTTAGGCTTCACACGGGGAAAAATCAACATATATTTAGGCATTTTTTCTTGAATTAAGTAGATAAGTGAGACACTTTGCCAGTGGAACAAGACAATTTAGATTTAAAATAAGAAAAATCAGTCACATTGTCTTATTTCAAGTGCATTTTATCTATTTATCTTATTTTAAGAGTAAAAATACTCATTCAATTGGTAAATCATCTAATTTACCTGCTCAAATTAAATAATAAGTAAATACACTTAATTTAAGAAATTCATACTTATTTCTAGATAGTTTTTTTCCAGTGCAGGCTGCAGGAAGGAAAATAGGCATTTAAAATCCAGAGAAATCCAGAGTTTTAGAAACAAAAACGGGGCTTTTTAGATTTTCTTCTAATTGCTACAATATTAAAGATAAATATGCATAAATTTAACCTCGTTAGTATCTAGTGAAACATCTGAACCACGGTTGAACCTCAACCACTCGGTCTATGCAGCCATCATAAAGCTTGTGGTTCCATATCTAACCGCTCTTCCTTACAGTGAGCTGCACCAGTTCCATTGGCCCACAGCATGATGGTTCACCCCTATGCTTCAGTTAAACACACTGGAAAAAATCTAAGTCTAGATACATTTTTTATTTATTTATTTATTTTTTTTAATAAGTGTATTAGTTCTGTAGAGGCATTTTGCCAATGGAACAAGACAATTTATATTGAAAATAAAAAAACACAATTGCATTGTCTTATTTCTAGTGCATTTTATCCAATTATCTTATTTTATGGGTAAAAATACTCATTCCATTCACAAATCATCTCATTTACTTTCTCGGTTATTTCTAGATTGTTTTTCCAGTGTATATTTTACATTTGGTCCAAATTTGGCACACACTGCAAAAACAATCGAGTATTTTTACCCTTAAAATAAAATAATTAGATAATATGCCCTTGAAATCAGACAATGCAATTGAGTTTTTCTCATTTTAAATGAAAATTGTCTTGTTCCCTGGCAAAGTGTCTAACTTACCTCCTCGATTCGAGAAAAAAAAATGCCCTTATTGTAAGAGAAAATGACTTTAGATTTAGATTTTTTTGCAGTGCAATTTGCTGAATGGACATTTTTACATTCAGAAAGGGTCTTAGTTTCACAAAGCTTATGGCCAGAGATCTGAAATTTTACACAGTTGCTGTCCACAAGATGAAGAACAAGGGTATTAAGTGGGAGAGGTCAACTATAAATTATACAAAAGAAAATTATAGGAAATTCTTTGTTATTTCTAGATCGTTTTTCCAGTGCATGCACTCATTTTGGCTACGCTGGAAAAACAATCTAGAAATAAGTTAAAATGTCTTAAATTAAGTCTATTTACCCTTAATTTCAGTAGGTAAATGAGATAGTTTGCCAATGGAATTAGAATTTTTACTCTTAAAATAAGGTAATTAGATAAAATACACTTGAAATAAGGCAATGCAATTGTGTTTTCTTATTTTAAGTGTAAATTGTCTTGTTCCATTGGCAAAATGCCTCTTTTACCTCCTCAATCCAAGAACAAATGCACTTTTTTTAAGAAAAATCTATTTCTCTAGATTTAGATTTTTTCCAATGTAAACGTTTGTCGTCACATCCATGATATTAAGAAGCTGCACGCTGCAGTCCAGAGGAGCAGGGTCTGCTTCTTAATCAAGTGGCTTTGATGTGAATGTTGGTTTTTTTTCATGTGATAACAGGAGGTAACATTTTTACTGCTTTCGCCTAATTTCTAGTTGTTAAAAACCACTTTACTGCCAGAGACTGGAGGAAGTGCAGCTGACGTGCAGATTAAAGCTGCAGTAGAAGGAAAAACACTGTTCATGTTAATGTATGCATTAACTTTATCCCCTTGACCTGCAGCAAGCGTTGTCATGGGCGAGAGCTCCTGCTGCCTGCCTCAACTTTAACTGCATGCTGATCCTGCTGCCCGTCTGCAGGAACCTGCTGTCCTTGCTCCGAGGCTCCATCCAGGTGTCAACTTTGAAACACACTCGGCTTTTTACGCTCCAGTCAGTCGGCTGGTGTGTGATCGTTCTTTTGTTCTGTTTCGTTCTCAGTGCTGTAGCCGGACTGCAGCTCGGCAGCTCGACCGAAACCTGACTTTTCACAAACTAGTGGCCTACATGATTGCCTTTCATACAGGTACAGTTCTGAGAATCTTCACCACTGAAGGAACAAAAATTAACTACTGTATGTCAGGGTTTTAGAAATAAAATTACATTTTCATATATATATATATATATATGAGGAGACCAAAAACACAGCCAAGTGGTGCTCCATTGAAAGAGATTAGTTATTTTTGCATAAAGCAACAAAATTAACTACTATAAGTCAGGGTTTTAGAAGTTAAGTTACATTTTATCTAATATTTATTTTTAATTGGGTTGAGAAAAAAAATTTAAAAAATAAGGTGACCAAATACACGACCAGGTGGTGCTCCACTGAAAGAGATTTTTTTTTTTTTCCACAAAGACACAAAAATTTACTACTGTATATCAGGGTTTTAGAAATAAAGTAAAATTTTATTTAATATTATTATTATTTTTATTTATAATATTTTATTGGGTTGAGAAAAAATAAATAAATAAGGGGACCAAATACACGACCAAGTGGTACTCCACTGAAAAACATTATTTATTTTTTCATAAAGCAACAAAAATTAACTACTATATTTCAGGGTTTTAGAAGTAAAGTTACATTTTATCTAATATTTATCTTTAATTGGGTTGAGAAAAAAAAATAAAAAATAAGGGGACCAAATACACAACCAGGTGGTACTCCACTGAAAGAGGTTTTCAAACTTTCTCAAAGATGCATCCACATCCAGCTTTTTTGTAAATTAATTTTTTTTTTTTTAACAAATGTAGCAAAAAATTTAATTTAATTTAACAGCTGAAGAACGGGTTACTTTATTATACATTTATCATCATTACTTTTTTTTGCAGCTGTTCACATTGTCGCGCATTTGTTCAACTTTGAGTTTTTCATGGACGCCCAGCTGAATCGCAACGACAGCCACCTTCCCTTCATCCTGTCTGAAATCGGCACCAGAGACAACGCCTCCTTCCTGAACCCCATAAGGAGCAATGAGACGGTAGGGCACGGTTCCCCTGGCGACAGCAACTCCTTTCTGTTTGCGGTTTAGTCATAGGGGTGCAAACATAGAAGCTTTCCAGCGTTGCTAAATGTTGAGAAATCTCAACTCTGTTGCAAAATCAGGCCTTAGTGAGAAACAATACAGAAGTTATATGAAGTAACACTTCCTCTTTGAGATAATTGCCTTTGGTCATTAAGCAAACTTCTTTTTTTAAATTCTCGTAATTCTTTTGAAAAGCCGTGGCATGTTGATGACAAATGCATCTTTTTTTTTTGGTCATGGAAACATGTAAAATTGTTTTTCATGACTTTCCTTTGAACGCCAACCTTGAGGTGTTCTGGTAAATGCATCATCTCTCCATCTGTTTTCCATTGCCATGAGTGGTTTCTACAGCTTCTTCTGTGCTGAATACCAAATATTTTATTCTTCACCGTCTTTTAAAAGTAGAGAAAGTCTAAATGTGAGACGTCTATATTGTGGATAAATCTCTTTGGTATTTCTAGATGGAGAATGAGCTACACACAGATTTAAAGCCCCATTGGTTGTTTTCCAGTTGGATTAACTTTTAAACGCTCTTCGTTTGTTTCAAAAACAACCATTCAAGTTTTATTTAGTTGAGCTGAAGAATTCCAAAAACAATCGATTGCATTTGTGTCGGATTTGTGTCCAAGTGGGAAGACGTTTCTCTTCCCATCCAGGAAGCTTTTTCAATTCAAAATGGCAGAAATAGGGTTGAGTTCGAGGCTTTATACAGCAGCCCAACAAAGCCTTGTTTTGCAGTGGCGGTTCTAGACCAAATGTACCAGGGGGCCAGAAGGGATTCAAATATATTAAGAGAGCTGCATGAAGTAATAGAATAGAATAGACATCCATGATCTGTTCTAGGTTGTGTCCCTCTCTTCTTGTCCCTTTTCTTCTTGTTTTCCTCTCTATGTTTTGTACTCAGCTGACTTTTCATGCTGTCTCTAAAGGAATGAAAGATGTTTTCCAAGCACTAAGCTCACTTAGCTGATTGCTCCTTCCTGTGTTTCCAAAAAGGCCAAAGTAAATAACCCAGTCCTTCTTTTCACTGTAGACAAGCCATGATCTGCTTATCTGTTCTCCATTTTTCATTTGGATGAAATAATAGCTGCATGAATCATGACAGCAGACAAGATAGAGGAGAGCAGGAGGCGGGGTTACCAATCTACTTGCTCTGGAGAGCAGAGTTCGCTGCTTTTAGATGTTGTCTCCAAAGTCTCCAGTAGCAGAAAAAAGTCTCTAGATTTGGCGCTAGGAGCTTTTTAGAAATCAAAGTGCTAGAGGGGTCTGAAAAGTGGCTAAATATAGCGACTAAAGCGCTAAGTTGGCAACACTGCTCTTTGCATGGTTTGTTTTCAAATGGTTTGCTGCTGTCTGTTTGGACCTTTCTGAACATGTGCAGCAAATGGACCGATCCAATATGGTGGACACTGAAGGGGGGGTTGAAACACACTTAATATCAGAAGCGTTCTGATGGCATTTTCGCGAAACAATTTTTTATCAAAAACCTAATTAATGTGCACAAATAAGTACAGGAATAGTTGTTTTAACCATACGTGTAAAAGGATTTCTTTTACGGGCCCCCAGGAACTTGGGGCCTCTAGTTTTGCCTAATGATAAATCCCCACCAACTGTATGCATCACTAGTGCCAGGCAGTTACCGAGCACAGGTTAGTGACCTCTATCACACTCTGACCTTCACTCACTGGACGGACGCTCCATCAGCGGATCCATGAACCGCTTTAAAACTCCATCACTGCACTGCTGACACCGACTCGTCCTTCCTCTGGAGCCTGTTTCACAGGCAGCAGCTCTTTAAAAAAACATTTCCATCCATTATTAAAGGACCAACCCCTGATATAGAGATGGCGGGATCAAATAATGTGGAAAGCAGTCGTCTATCCTGATGGCTCCCAAACCTGAGCTTAGGTTGGAAATCACTCAATGCTGGATCCTGAAATCTAAATCAAGTTGATGATATTTTTACTCTGATTACCATAAAAGATGTACATTGTAGCGTTGAAAGATGAAACACAGCGTCCAGGATGTTTGTGAAATTAAATTGAGTCCCAGATTCCTGCTAGAAGCTACGGTAGAAAGTTTCCCACGGAAAGCCTCATAAGAACCATTAAACCATCCCTCATTCTTTAAACTGGGAGCCGATTCCAACCCAAGTCCCTCTTTTCCCCTTCAGCGTCGACATCGAAGCTTTGTTCATCCCCCGACCTCAGGACAGTCCCCCCCTCCACCTTAAATCCACACATAGCTCTAAAATCCCATTGGATCTGCTCCTAAAGCCGCCGCCCCTGAGATACACAGACTCCAGTGTTCTTTGGGCTTTTTTACGATGTTGTGAAACATGGATGATGAAATCCACAAATCTTTTTGTTATTGAACTCCTGAGGTTGACCTCCCCTGTCTGAAACTCCCCGCCTTCAATATGCTGGTGAAGATTCTCAGTCATCGAGGTCAGAGTCATTCTAAAAAAAGTTTAAAAAAAACTATCCACTGGACTTTGTTACCAAGTTTGAAGATATTTTGCTTCCCATCAATTAAGCTTTTTCACTTCGAAATGGCAGTTTAAACTTTTTTGGAAACTTCAACCTTCTAGTGTCATTAAACCCTGAAGCAGAAGCTGTCTTCTAGTAAAACACCTCATGGTTCAGTAAAAACAATCTCTACTGAACTGAAAACTATTACAAATGTCTGGTTTTAGAAGCAGTTCATGCATCACCTAAACAATAATTCACTTATTTCTGTTAGTTAAGTCATCTGGGGAGCAACTCCGATGCAGAAAGTAGAACTCCTTTTGGTTTTTCTGTCTCTAAAATGAGTCTAAAATTTTATTTCTTGTTGCACCTAATGGTTGTTAAAGCTAGAATATAGACCTAACTGGGCCTCCTAATCAAAGACATAAGAGGAACTATATCCTGACATAATTCCATTTGCTAAATGAGGGAAGTTAGTCAACAATTCTGACCGGCAAGAGGAGGAAGGTTACAGTAGAAATAAATCAGGAACTGTGGCTCCACCACCTCCATGTTGTTTGAACTGACTGGACATTATGAGTTATGAAAACAGTAAAAACGTCCTTCTTTGCTGCAGAACCCCACCATCGTCATGTTCACCACCATCGCCGGGCTGACGGGCGTGGCCATCACCTTGGCTCTCATCCTCATCATCACTTCGTCCATGGAGGTCATTCGCAGGTCCTACTTTGAGGTGTTCTGGTACACGCATCATCTTTTCATCATCTTCTTTATCGGCCTGGTGTTCCATGGCTACGGGTAAGACCAAAAACCTACAGAACTTTCTAGACCTAAGAAATACTCTTGACTCTTGTTTTTAAACACCCCTAAGATGGTTAGTGGTAGTCCGTGATTGGACTGTTACACAGCAGAATCAAACAGCGAAGACTTTTAAAGGAAGTCCTCTGGTAGGATCCAGACTGTCATTGGTGGGATGACGCCTGCTTTGGCACATCTCTAACCTGGTCGGAGTCTCCGAGGGTGACTAATGACAGCAAGGCCATCTAGACCTAGGCTGTTTCTCAATTCACAAGAAAGCAAGCACGGAATCGTGTGATCACCAAATATGTTCTTGAGAAGAACACAGGAAAGTATGGACTCTGGGAGAACGGGAGTACGCAGCATAAATACGGGTCAAATGGAACAGAAGCGTACTAGTGACATCACCACACGCTCGGCTCGTCTGGAGCTGCATTTCAACTCATGCTATTAATAGTTTTTAGATAAGAAATTCTTACATCTTTGTATTTATGGGAGGGATAATAATTAACAAAGTCAGATGAACACAAATCAAATGAACATTTTGCCAAATAAAACAAAACACTTGCCATAAGAGCCAGCGGTAGTTCACACACAGCTCTGCAGAGAGAGGGCTGCTGCAGACGGTTTAACGTCAGCCCTCGCTGCTGCAGACGGTTTAACGTTAGCCCTCGCTGCTGCAGACGGTTTAACGTTAGCCCTCGCTGCTGCAGACGGTTTAACGTTAGCTCTGGCTGCCGCAGATGGGCTAACGTTAGCCCTGTCTGCCGCAGATGGGCTAACGTTAGCTCTGGCTGCAGCAGATGGGCTAACGTTAGCCCTCGTCTGCCGCAGATGGGCTAACGTTAGCTCTGGCTGCCGCAGATGGGCTAATGTTAGCCTTGGCTGCCGCAGACAGTTTAACATTAGCTAGTTTTAACATTTAACGTTGGCTTGCCTCGGAGGTCCGCTGGTTGCCACGGTCCTCCAAACATCTAAACTTTTTTTTTTTAATTAGGGCGATTTTAAATGGGCAATATTTTGATGCTTAAAAGTATAATGTTCTCACCTTAAATGAGAACTTAATAACCTGGAAGCTGCTGCAGTGCATGCTGGGACAGCTGTCAATCTCATAAACGGACAAGTCTGCTCTAATGCATGCTGGGTAAAGAGGGAGGGGCGAGAATAACAGAAATCAAACCTGAACAGAACCAGAAAAGCAGATCATAACAGAAAAGTTCTTCACATTATTTAGTTTCAGACTTTGAACCATTCGTTGGGGACCAACAAGATGTTAGGTAATAAGTAATGCTGCTTGTCGGTGATTTCCTCTTTAGATTCAACTCTTTCAGCTCGTTATGTTGTTGAGGTCACATCACAAGTCCTGTTTAGTTGTTGAAGGCCGTCCCCTTTTGGATGTCTGAGACTCTGACATATCTTCTTGATGTGCAAACCTGATTTTCAACCAAACATCTGAATAAAGTCCTGTTGTCTTAAGACGCCTTTGCTTCTATCATTTGGACTTACCTCTGAGTTGTACTGATGTCTTTTGGTTCTTGAGTTAATTGGTAAAAAAGTCTGAAGGAACTTGGGATTGAAGACAAAGTTAATGAATCTTTAACTCTGCTTAGAAGCTTCCTGGTAATGTTTGGATCTAAACCTTTACTCCTCTGATAAAATGTACCAAAAAACGAGAATGAAAGTCTTTAAGCACCGTTAGAATGATCATAACTTGATTATTATTTTTGTGCTGTTTACATGTTAAATATTGAGCCCATTGTGTTTCTGACTGCAGACGAATTGTCCGGGGACAGACTTCGAACAGCCTCCAGACGAATAATCCCGTCGTCTGCGCCAAAAGATTCGAAGACTGGGGTAAAAACGAGTCTGGCTGCGCCGTCCCCGTGTTTGCAGGAAACCCACCTGGGGTGAGGAACTGATGCAGGCCCGGCAGCGAGGTGATCTAAAGAAAGTTCAGATCTTTACCTGAAACCTTTTGCTCTCCTCAGACGTGGAAGTGGGTGGTGGGCCCGATGATCCTGTACGTCTGCGAGAGGATCGTCCGCATCTATCGTTCCCATCAGAAAGTGGTCATCACCAAGGTGTGCTTCAGTCTGCAAGGGTTTGATCAGGAATGAGGTCCAAACGGGCGGCGCCCTGCTTCCCACAGGACATACCGAGTGTTTACTAAATCAGTATGAAGTACCAGCCTTTCATGACATCAAAATATCTTAAATCTTGCTGATATTTCTGATATCTCCAAACGTTTCATAGCCTAGTAAACTAGCCCCGCCCGCCAGCACCCAAAATCATGTTTGCCTGCGAGTGGTCTAGCCTCGATCAATGCCCCAGGCCCTAAATCTGGCGGGCCAATCACAATGCAGAGATGTGTTTTGAATGTCTGGATGCAAAGCTTGATGACAAAGGGCGTGACGACTAAGCTGCACGATGCTGGAGAAAGCACAACGGTAGCATGCGCTGCGGCAGCAGCAGCTTTCAATGGACCGCTCCATTGAAATTCAAAAGTTCTCTTACTGTTGCCGTTGTTTAATAAAAGTACATTTTATGACAATTTGAGGCGAGAAAATTATACTTTAAAGTGTCACTATATGGTCCATTTACTACCGCCAACCAGCGGAGCTCCGAGGCTAATGGCAGCCAGGGCTAACGGCAGCCCGTCTGCAGCGGCCCTCTCTCGGCATAGTCTTGTTTTCACTCCCCCACCAGCTTTCTATCGCTTCCTACGTTTGAAAAACAACATGTTGTTCTTGTCAACAATCTTCCGATGTCTCATTCATCTGGGCCAGACTAAATAACACCGTTTATCTCCCATTTCGTCTGGTTTATCTGGCTAAACGTCTCAGGCTTTAGGAACGTCTTTTGTCTAAAGTCAATCCCACAAATATAACTGTCAGATTTAGTTCTGGACTCCGGCTTGATCTTTTCTAGAACTTCAACCTGATAATAATAATGCATTGTATTTGAAAGCGCCTTTCTCGGCACTCAAGGACACCGTACAAAATGCATTTAAAGTCGTAGGGAATGCATATACATGTACTCTTTATCAGACCATATTGTCCCAAAAGTTAGAAAATTTCTATTCAAAAAATAAAATCCTGTCTTAAAATCTGTTTTTTTCCGTTATCTTCTGCAGGCCAGTTAGTTCTACGTCAGCCTGAACACCTAAATTCAGCCAATCATTTATCAACGGTCATCTGTCAATCACATTCTTTTGGTCGTAGCATCTTGATTCATATGTCGCAGCTAATATACGCAACGGTTGAAATCAGAATCCTTTCCTTTCCCATTGAGTTGCGTCCCAGTGTTCACGGGGATGGACGTCTGTGTCTTCGGCAGGCGTAGAGCTAACAGAACTGGCAGCGTTGCGAGGCAAGGGCTCAAACATGTACGGCTGGAAGCCTTCTACACCAAACCAAGCTTCTGCCGCCCTGGCGTCCTCTTCCACAACTTCTTCGTCCCCGCTTTCCTCCTCAAAATAAAAAATGGATGACGGAGGAGACTCATTCTCGACCTCCGACACTAAACTCTCCTCCTCTTGCATGTTTCCGCTGTCCATAGCGTTCCTTGACAGCGTCGTTTCTAAGTCACCAATTTAGTGCTACTTGGTCCCAATGGAATTTCCCATTGGGAACCTGCTAGCACTAAGTTGCTAACTGGTTAGCAAGATGCTACCGAGAAACCAGCTACAATCAAACTTGCTGGCGAACAATCCCGCCCCCTTGATAATCGACCAATCACATTCACTTTATTCATACGTGTGAAGTCGTGCACCACTCGGGAGGATTCGGAAATGTAACGGTTGGAACAGCCGCTTCCCTACGACTTAAAGAAACATTAATGAAGATCAATGAAATAGACAGTGGCAACGGTGATATAGGATAGAAAAGGTAATCTAAACATATATGCTTAAAGGAAAAGTCTGGTCAGCAAGGAACAATCAATGGATCATTATCTATACCTAAAACTAATACATTCACAGTGATTTAATGAATTTAGCGTTAATGAGTGAGTCCAAAAGCGGCCATTTTTGCCCCACTATAGCAACATCTCCCTCCTGCCATCTTCCAGCAGTGACGTCACGGTGCGGTAAGCCTAGCGCCATTCTCCCCGCTTTACAAGCTGAATCAATGGGAACTACTAGACACATCTGCAAAGTGACCTGAGATGACATTCGTTGTGAATTGACGCTATAGAAATAAACTGAAATTAATTTTTAATCACAAGGACCTGACATTAATCAGACTCGTGACCAACCGGTTCATAGAACACAACGTGTCTCTTTTTCGCTGCTCCGCAGGTGGTGATGCACCCCTCCAAGACCCTGGAGCTGCAGATGAAGAAGAAGGGCTTTAAAATGGAGGTGGGACAGTACGTCTTCATCCAGTGCCCCTCCGTGTCCAGGCTGGAGTGGCACCCCTTCACCCTGACCTCCGCCCCGGAGGAGGACTACTTCAGCGCCCACATCCGCATCGTCGGAGACTGGACTCAGGCGCTGTACGAGGCCTGTGGAGGAGATAAACCAGAGCAGCAGGAGGCCTGGAAATTGCCCAAGTATGAAGCTGGGAAAATAGTGCTGATATTAAAGCAAACGGCGGGAAATCGCTTCAGCTTTGATCGCTGCTCCTCTGATCAAACAGGGCTTTGTGAGGCCGACAAAAGGAGCTGCATTCAAAGCTGTTGCCGGGTTATTGTGCGTTTCTGTCTCTCCTCATTTCTAATATGAAGCCATAGAAACCATAGAAACACAGCAGTGATAGGATCATCTAATGGTGCAGGTTGGACCTTTCAAACACTGACGCATTTCAGGCTGCTTTAAGATATATACTATATACTAACTACACTGGAAAAAATATCTAGAAAGAAATAAAACATTTCCTAAATTAAGTGTATTTACCCTTAATTTGAGTAGGTAGATGAGATAATTTGTCAATGGAATGAGAATTTTTACTCTTAAAATAAGATAATTAGATAACATGCACTTGAAATGAGACAATGCAATTGTGTTTTCTTATTTTAAATGTAAATTTTCTTTTTCCATTGGCAAAGTATCTGTTTTACCTCCTCAATTCAATAAAAAATGCACTTATTTTAAGAAAAATGACTTACGTAGTTTTAAATTTAAACATATTGTTTAATAAAACACTGATTAAAGTTTTTCACTCCATTCAAAATTACCCAAAATCCAAAAGGGTCAAATATTAATGTTACATATTAAGAATATTGCAGTTAAAGAAAATTTTCTAGAAGATCTTTACAGGCTGCTGAAGTCTTTTTTTTTTTTTTATTAAAATAAGTGCATTTGTTCTTGGATTGAGGAGGTAAAAGAGACATTTAAAATAAAAAAACACAATTGCATTGTCTTCTTTCAAGTGCATTTTATCTAATTATCTCATTTTAAGAGTAAAAATACTCATTCCATTGGCAAACTAGCTAATTTACCTACTCAAATTAAGGGTAAATACACTTAATTTTAGAAATTTTTACTTGTTTTTAGATCTTCTTGCCAGTGTACATTTTATATTTGGTTCGAATTTGGCACACACTGTAAAAACGATCTAGAAATGAGCAAAAATCCCTTAAATTAAGTGTAATTATCCTTAATTTAAGCAGGTAAATGAGATGATCTGAATGAGTATTTTTACTCTTAAAATAAGATAATTAGATAATATGCACTTGAAACATGACAAGGCAATTGTGTTTTCTTATTTTAAATTCCATTGGCAAATTGTCTCACCTCCTCCATTAAAAAAAATGCAGAAAATGACTTTAAATTTAAATTTTTTGCAGTGTAATTGTGCCAAATGGACCTTTTTACATACATAAAGAGTCATAGTTTCACAATGCTTATGTCCAAAGATCTGAAATTCAACTTTAAATTAGGCAAAAGATATAGCATAATAAAAATTGCATTTTTTTTTTCAGTAATTTTTTTTTTTTTTTGGGACACGATTGAAGTTACACAGCTCTGGTTTGTATAAAACCTACAGAGTCTGTACACATATTTCCAGAATCTAGAAGGTCTTACTCTTTAAATGAGATATATCACAAGCATGTGGGATTTAGAATATCATTTTACTGGCCAATGGCGTTTTTGCTATGAAGTATGTTTGTGCACAGCAATAAAAGTGTGGGTGTTAAGGGGTTAATTACTTTATAAAAGCGCAAACATCCATTATCGTGCATATTTTCAGACATTTTTCCATTTGGATGTCATTATTGCCCTATTTATTTATGAGTTCTTCTCTTTATTCATCGTGCAAAGTTGTAGATTTATAGTAGATGTAACAATTACAAGTAAACCCTCCCCTACCACAGGGGATGAAAATTTAATGAACGAAATGAAAGATTTAAATGGAGCTGCACTAGAAACATTACTCTGAATGCGAGTCATGGGACAATAAGTGACACTGAAACAGTCCTTAGTTTGGTTTAAGACGGTTATAAGGAGTTGATATGAACAAAAAATTAGATTCCCAGACTGGAGAGTGCAAAAAAAAAAAAGAAGAAAAAGAAATCTATTGAGGTTGAGATGTTCATCAAACCAAACGATTGAAAACTAATGAATAAAAGTTGTTTATCTCAACTTAATGTGCATTTTTTTTGGCATTCAGGGTTGCCATAGACGGGCCTTTTGGTACGGCCAGCGAGGACGTGTTCCGCTACGAGGTGGTGATGCTGGTGGGAGCAGGAATCGGAGTGACTCCCTTCGCCTCCATCCTCAAGTCTGTGTGGTACAAACACATCCAGAACAACCAGGACGTCTTCACCAAGAAGGTGGGTTTGGCTCCGATCCGCTTAGAAGAAGAGAACAGGGCTGGTTCAAAGGAAAGAAACCGATTCTTTTATTAATTGTATGAGTTTTTAACGTGTAGGTACCAAATCTGCTCAGGACCCTGCCCTTTCTTATGACGTCATCATAGCCCTGGCCGCTCCAGATGGGCTAAAGTTAGACCTAGCCGCTCCAGACGGGCTACAGTTAGCCCTGGCCGCTCCAGACGGGCTAAAGTTAGCCCTGGCCGGTCCAGATGGGCTAAAGTTAGCCCTGGCCGCTCCAGATGGGCTAAAGTTAGCCCTGGCCGCTCCAGATGGGCTAAAGTTAGACCTAGCCGCTCCAGACGGGCTAAAGTTAGCCCTGGCCGGTCCAGATGGGCTAAAGTTAGCCCTGGCCGGTCCAGATGGGCTAAAGTTAGCCCTGGCCGCTCCAGATGGGCTAAAGTTAGCCCTGGCCGGTCCAGATGGGCTAAAGTTAGCCCTGGCCGGTCCAGATGGGCTAAAGTTAGCCCTGGCCGCTCCAGATGGGCTAAAGTTAGCCCTGGCCGCTCCAGATGGGCTAAAGTTAGCCCTAGCCGCTCCAGATGGGCTAAAGTTAGACCTAGCCGCTCCAGATGGGCTAAAGTTAGACCTGGCCGCTCCAGACGGGCTAAAGTTAGCCCTGGCCGCTCCAGACGGGCTAAAGTTAGACCTGGCCGGTCCAGATGGGCTAAAGTTAGACCTGGCCGCTCCAGACGGGCTAAAGTTAGCCCTGGCCGCTCCAGACGGGCTAAAGTTAGACCTAGCCGCTCCAGATGGGCTAAAGTTAGCCCTGGCCGATCCAGATGGGCTAAAGTTAGACCTAGCCGCTCCAGATGGGCTAAAGTTAGCCCTGGCCGGTCCAGATGGGCTAAAGTTAGCCCTGGCCGCTCCAGATGGGCTAAAGTTAGACCTAGCCGCTCCAGATGGGCTAAAGTTAGCCCTGGCCGGTCCAGATGGGCTAAAGTTAGACCTAGCCGGTCCAGATGGGCTAAAGTTAGCCCTGGCCGGTCCAGATGGGCTAAAGTTAGCCCTGGCCGGTCCAGATGGGCTAAAGTTAGCCCTGGCCGGTCCAGATGGGCTAAAGTTAGCCCTGGCCGGTCCAGATGGGCTAAAGTTAGCCCTGGCCGCTCCAGATGGGCTAAAGTTAGACCTAGCCGCTCCAGACGGGCTAAAGTTAGCCCTGGCCGCTCCAGACGGGCTAAAGTTAGCCCTGGCCGCTCCAGATGGGCTAAAGTTAGCCCTGGCCGCTCCAGACGGGCTAAAGTTAGCCCTGGCCGCTCCAGATGGGCTAAAGTTAGACCTGGCCGCCATTAGCCTCGAAGGTCCGCTGGTTGCCGCCTTCCTCTAAACTTCGGAAATTACTTTTTAAATTACGCACTAAATCAATAAATGGGCCATATAGTGAAGCTTAAAGTATAACATTCTCACCTCAAATTATCTTAAAACGTACTTTTATTGAACAACGGCAACAGAAAAAAAGAGAACTTTGTACTTAATTCTCTGAGCCGGAAGCTGCTGCTGCCGCAGTGCATGCTGGGAAAGCTGTCAATCTCAAGAACGGACAAGTCTGCTCTGATGCATGCTGGATAAAGAGGCAGAGACGAGAATAACATCAGAGGACTTTGTCTGGTCTCGTGAATTGGAACAGTACTAGGGCTGAGGCTGATGACGTTTCACGAGGACACAAGTACACATATTGAGAAACGGCCAATGAGTCGATGCAATCAGCTGGTTTTCCTTAGATAGAAAACTTTGAATCAATCTGACTGGATGATCTGGTGAACTGGAAAGTGACCTGAGATGACGTTTTGTGAATTGACGCTATAGAAATTGATCAATGATTAGCTAGAAAACCGTTATATCGTTCTAGAAATCAGGCTCAGATTGGATTAGGATCAGACCAATGCACCCAGCCAATGACAGCCGATTTTTTGGGGAGGGGCAAACCTTTAAGCCCCTCCCCCAAAAAACAGTGCTTTCAAATTCACCCTGTTGTAATTCATCTCACTTTGTCTATCGAAACCTTTTATTGTGTCGAAACACGGAACCTCACAGGGTTCTGTAGCACAAATGGATCAGAACTTTACCTGCTGAGGCGCTTCTGTTGCAGATCTACTTTTACTGGCTGTGTCCTGAGACTCAGGCCTTCGAATGGTTCGCAGACCTGCTGCAGTCGCTGGAGCGTCAGATGGCGGACAAAGACATGGCCGACTTCCTCAGCTACAACATCTACCTGACCCGCTGGAAGGAGACGGAGGTGCCTGACGGAGCAAAACATTATGACCATCTGTCGATGGCTCAAAACTTTGGATGCATTTTTTGGTCATCTGTTGCTGAAGTGTCTCTTCTCCTCCTCTTCCTCCTCAATCAGGCGGCTCATTTCCGTGTCCACCACGAGGCGGAGAACGACCCAATCACCGGGCTCAAACAGAAGACTCTGTACGGAAAGCCAAACTGGGACAACGAGTTCACCAACATCGCATCGAAGCACCCGAGGCGAGGCTCCCTGCTCTGAATCAGAAGCTTGGAAGTTGCGTTTCAGACTCTGATGTTCTGGTTCTGTGCCTGCAGGTCCAAAGTGGGAGTGTTCCTCTGTGGTCCTCCTCAGCTCGGGAAGTCTCTGGAGAAACAGTGCCTGTCTCACTCCGAGGCCGACGTTAAGTTCATCTTCAACAAGGAGAACTTCTGAAAATCACTGCCACACCACAGTGTCGCAAACATGTTGCCTAAACTCAAAAAGCAAAGAAAACCATCCAGACTGCTTCTCCTTCTCCTCAGAGCTTATTTCTAAACTTCCCTTTTCACCTCTTTTGCTTAAGTTTCTCAGTTTGAAGCAGAAGTGACCCTCAGGTGGTGTAACTAACGCTTCAGGAGATGCTCCTGCTGCAGCTGCAAACGCAGCAGACGTCATGGAACAGACAAAAGAGAGGCTTTTATTCTGAAAAGCTTCTTTGAAACCCACTGATCTCCATTTGCTCAGTGGATTGCTGATCGCCCGTCGGTAGTACGGGTTGAAGTGAAGCCACCGGCCACCATATTGGTACTCCCGGTCTCAATGTGAACAGTCTGTGAGCTACAGCATCGAACAACGATGATGTTTTCATTTTCAGGGGGACTTAAGACTTTGAAAATAAAGATAAATTCATTACTTTGACACAGATTGGCTGTTTAACTTAGAATAAAAAAATAGGCCCATCAAAATGTATAGTCATTATGAAGTCTATAAATCATGTAATATAACATATTATACAAATCAATCATAATAAAATGATGTGTTAATAGAACATAATAATATAGATGTGCTAAAAGTGTTAAATTGATGATGTACATGTATTTATGGCATTGCTACAATTCAATATAACCTGCAATATATTTCAGCAAATCACCTTTTCAAATGAGAAAAACAACAAACACTCCAAAAAAACGACATCATCATCTGCATCATAAAGAATTAGTACGTTGACATTTCACAGAGAATTACTTTCTATTTCCTCTTTTTATTTTTTAACGTTAGACCCAATGTCAGTGTCTCAATGTCTTCCAGTCAGTCTGAGATAGCCAGACTAATGTTAGTCTACAGACTAAACTATAGGATCCATCGGCTATAGATGGATTTATTGCTTAGTTCATCCACTGACTGGGAAATGACCTGAGAAACGTCTTCCTGCAGACAGAAAACTGATGGTTTTTATAGCCAAAAGTTACACATGTAGGCATTGTTACTGTACGTCTCCATGGGAGAGGGGAGTACCAAGATGGCGGACTGTGACTTCACTTTTTTTCAGGCAATCAGCATCCAGTGAATAAATAGAGATGAGTGGTGAAACCTTCCAGCTCACAGCTGACGACAAACATGTAAATAATGTGAATATTCTCAGAAAACAACCTGAAAAGTACAAAGTTGATGCATGCTGATATATCATCTAAATATTCTGAGATGTTTGAAGATATTTAGAAGAATCCTTTTGCATTGAGTTAATTACTTGATTTCTTGTAAATAAAAGCTGAACATTGAGCAGAAAATGTGTTTCTAAACCTGCAGCTCTGCTGTGATTTTCCTGATATTTGCAGATTAACTTCCTGAAGGTAAAACTGTTGTTAGCAGAGAAGCTAGAGAAAAACACGAGGACCAGTGAAAGAGCTGCCGCCCCGTAGCTTATTGCTCACTTTACATCACACTGGAAAAAACTGAAATCTAGATAAATATTTTTTCTTAAAATAAGTGCTTTTGTTCTTGGATTGAGGAGGTAAAAGATACATTTTGCCAATGGAACAAAATTTCCACTTCAAATAAGAAAACACAATCCCATTGTCTTATTTCATATCATCTAATTGTCTTATTTTAAGAGTAAAAATAATCATTCCATTGGCAACTATCTCATTTACCTACTCAAATTAAGGGTAAATACATTTATTTTAAGAAATTTTTACTTATTTCTAGATCATTTTTCCAGTGCACCTGTTTGGGTCCAAAGCAGGGGCCCTACAGTTCAGGAAGTGGCCACGTTTGGCCCCCAGAGCAGCCACCAGCTGCAGACGGGGCCTTTCCATTAATTAGTCTGCATTTTTACTGATACAATGAAATAAAACGTGGTTTTCATGATTTTAAGAAGTGTACAAACCATACAACTATTTATAAATATGTTTTAATAAAGTAAGTTTGTAAATATTGACCAAAATTGTTTTATCTTAAAAAAGCCACATATGTTTAAAAGTTCTAAGCAAAGCTACAATAAAATGAAAAAAAAAGGATATTTTGTACACTTGTTAAAATGTTGACAACTGTAAACAATCCCTAAAAGGAAAATGAAGTAAGGAAGCATTCATGGTTTAATAATCAGACTTTTGTTTTTAGATCATGTTACAAAGAACCAAACAAAAGTCAGATTTTAATAAATGGAGCCAATTAAAGCAAATGTTTTTAAATAGACTCAAATCCTGCTGCTGTTTGGTGAAAACAGGAAAAAATTAAAAGTCTTAAAGCTCCAGAAACTGTCTTTCTTTATCGAAAAACCTTTCCCTTCACATGGACTGTTCTAAAATATTGGAGCATTTTAGGGTTGAGTAGAAAAGAGAAAAATCCAGCATGTTGGAAAGAGAAATCAGAGCTTTGTGACTTGCAAGGAATTTGGACTGGATGGTTTTGGACACAACTGATACCAACCAAATCCCCATAATCAACAGTGAAGCACGGTGGTGGCGGCATCATGACTAGTTTAAGATGTATAAAATAACATGTTTGGTTCACAAACAGAAATTATAAAGTCAATCTGTTACCCCGACTAATTCTCCATGAAGCATGGTGGTGGCAGCATCATGCTGTGGGGAAAAGACAGCAGCCGAACAAGTTTGGTCTAAACCCTAAGAGGAAATGACTGTCAGGAGCAACTGGACCAGAAGAATCTGAGAGCAGAAACGTCTTCAGTCTGAGATCCGGAGAAGTTTCTCAGATCAGATTTTATTTTTTTGAGCAGTAAAATGAGAAGAATAAAGTCATAAATTAAAGGAATATGGCGTGCTTCAGTGGTGCAGTGCTTTGCTACGTCTCTCCCTCTCTCATACCACCTTTTCTGCCAGTCTACTGTCCAAAAAAACAGCCACTAGTGCAAAAAAAAACTTTAAAAAAAAAATAATTATGAGAATAAAGTCACATTTTATGACAACTCCTACAAGACGCACAGCAAAAATGAATCACTTCAACAATAATCTGACACATCAACGCAACACGTGTCCAGAATTTGTTCCCCAGGACGATGGTTCGGTATGACAGTATTAGGGCCCGGCTAGATGTATATATATATATATTTTTTTAATTTCGAAAGTAAAGTTGTAAAACTACGAGAACAAAGTTGTAAAATTCCAAGAATACAGTTGTATTTTATGACTGTCAGGGTTTGGTTGAGGTTTTGAGGACCCAAATGCAGGCGAGGAGGCAGAGGTGATTTAATTGAATAATTGAGACAAAAATCCAAAAATCAAAGAACAAAATACATGGAACCAAAAAGCAGACAACTTAATGGGAAAAAACTCACCTGTAGAACCAAGAACAGACGAGGAACCAGCAGTGAGGAACTGCACAGGGAGAGTATATATGGGAGACTGAACAAAGACGGGACTGATGAGCTGATTGGGAGCAGCTGTGAACAGAGGAGTCTAGAAGGGAGCTAAGGAAAAGGAGACCGATACAAGAGGGCAACAAAGGCTACGTTCACACTGCAGCCTTAAGTCCCCCAACTCTTTTTTGGCTCATATGCGACCTGTATCCGATCTTTTAATGGCAGTCTGAACAACGAAGATACAATTTTTCCAATGCGACCCAGTCCACTTGGCGATGTGGTCCTGAATCCGATGCGAATCTGATATTTTTAAATGCGACCCGAACGGCCATTCGTCCGACCTGAACGCCATTAATACCCGACAAACATCACTATTCTGCGTCTTGCTACGCAGAAGCGGCAAGAAAAGTAACAAACATGGCAGACGATGATGCAGAGAGCAGAATTCATGTTTAAACATCTTGAAAAGGTTGTGTGCTTAAGGTTGGGAAAGTTCGCTAGATTAACGCAGTTCACACAGGAGATCACATACAAGTCACATATATTTGGAAATGTCAACCAGAACGCAAAAAAACGGATTCCACAAAAAAATCGGAGTCGAGCATCAAGGCCTCAATGTGAACGAATCCTAAAAAAACATCCAGAAAACACCACAAAATAGGAATCAGACCAATAAAACTAGAAAACAAAGAAAAACAGGCATCAAAGTGAAATTGAAAACTTAACGGAACCAAAACCGTAAAAATGACGACTCATACAAGAAGCACTTTCTTACCTAAAATGAGGAATGTGGAGCAACATGGGAAGTTATACTTTAGCATCGGTTTGACTAATCAGGAAATGTTTTATCAAACTGGGCAGGATGTCAAAGCTGGTCGGAGCTCGAAGCTTTCCCTCTGAAACAGGTCGCGGTTTGATGACTTCATTCTCATTATTATTCAACTTTATCCTCAAAATAAAAATTATCTCTATCGCGGCCCTAATAGTTCTTCGTAGTTTGGAAACCCCGAAATAAAGGCTTTGATCTGATTCTACCAACCAGAGCAGGATTTTTCTTCTTCTTGAGGAATAAATTCAGTTTAATGTCAACATAAATAAATCAGATGTTCTGCAGAGACAGATAACGGATGGGGCCTTCAGGAATTCACGTCTATTTTTTATAAACACCGTTGCCATGGAAACTTTAGGATGCAGATAGAAAACATCTGAAAAATCAAACGACTGTCATTAAACCAAAATCATAAAAATGATTCTGCATAAAAAAACAAAACCTCCCATTTGGTCCAGAACTTTGTTTATTTAGCAGCAGCTTTTATATAAAAACATCCTTCCTACATGATACAGCTGCAGCTTTAGATACAGAAGCTTGTCGTCTGGCTCCCCCTGCTGCTCGGATCGCCGAATTGCAGCCCCTCGACCCCTAAGCGATGGAGACGGCGAAGACGCTGACCACACAGTACATGGTCCGGTTCTCCCACCTCACGGTGCAGCTTCCTGCAGGGCGAACAGAAACAACCTGAATCCAGATGTTTTATCAAACCATTTTAATAGAACTCTATTGGCTTTGAAACTTACGGTTTTTAATCTTTCCATTTTCAATCTCAAATCATTTTTAGGCATTTTAAAATAAAAATATTAGAATTTTTGCTCACTAGCTTCCAGGTCATGTGATCATTTCACTACAAATCAGTCCAACTTCAAATCTTTAATATCTTATAATTCATTTTTATTTCGGACTCAGAATCTTATTTGTTTTTGCATTTCAAGTCTCTTAATAGTTTTTAAATAATATTTATGTGTAAATATTGGTAGTTTTGTGATGGGTTGACACAAAATCTATAAAGATCATGTTAATGGATTAAAAAGAATGGAAGTTGCATTTTTTCCCTCTTTTATGCTCAAATTTAAGCCCAGATTCCAAACATTTTCAGTTTTTAATGGCCTAATGGTGATGAATTTGCAGCTTCTCAGAGAGCCTGAAGGATGAAACCCTGTGAAGCGGGGGAGGAGCTCACCGTCTATGCTGGTGTCCCAGTAACAGGAGTTGGCGGTGTGGAGGCCGGCGCCGGTTTTCTGCATCACGGAGCACGTTACTGCAAACATAAACCCACAGTTAGCTCCAAAAAAACTCATCTGCTTCTCTTCATTGGCTTCCTGTTAAATCCAGAATAGAATTTAAAATCCTCCTTCTCACATATAAAGCCTTAAATGGCCAAGCTCCATCTGATATCAGAGATCTGATTGTTCCTTATGTTCCTAACAGAGAACTTCTCTCTCAATCTGCAGGTTTACTAGTGGTTCCTAGAATTTCTAAAAGTAGAATGGGAGGCAGATCTTTTAGTTATCAGGCTCCTCTCCTGTGGAACCAACTACCAGTTTTAGTCCGTGAGGCAGACACCCTGTCTACTTTTAAGGCTAGGCTTAAAACTTTCCTTTTTGATAAAGATTCTAGTTAGAGTGGCTCTATCTCTATTCTCCCACTCTGCAGAATCTATTAGTTCAATCTCTAACGTTCTGCTCTCTCTGCTTTTTCTCATAGTAGCTTCATCTGGTCTGTTCCTGTTTGGCTGTGACTCCATCCTGGAGAGAAATATCAGCTGTGCTGCTGCCATCAACACCTTTGTTTCTAGATGTTGGAGCTTGGCCTGTTTTCCAGTGTAGTCCTGTTTCTCTGACTGTGACTAACTGGATGTGCTCTCTTCATCCTCTGACATGGGAGCTGGCTCGGAGCTCGTCTGCCTGGCTGTGTGTTTCCTGGACGGGGCCGCCTGTGGAGCTGCTTGACAGTTGCCTTTTGTATCTATGCTTCTTTTTCTATGTCTGCTTCTGTCTCCTTGAACCCCAGTGGGCCTCAGCAGATGGCCGCTCACACTGAGCCTGGTTCTGCTGGAGGTTTCTTCCTGTTCAAAGGGAGTTTTTCCTCTCCACTGTCGCTACAAGCATGCTTAGTGTGAGGGATTGCTGAAGAGTCAATGAGTCGATGCAATCAGCTGGTTTTCCTTAGATAGAAAACTTTGAATCAATCTGACTGGATGATCTGGTGAACTGGAAAGTGACCTGAGATGACATGATGTGAATTGGCGCTATAGAAATAAACTGAATAGAATGAAACTAGCTGGTAGAGGCCGTACCGATGTATTTGTAGGGTTTGCCCAGTTTGACGAACTGAGTGAGGCAGCGCTCCACGATGGCGGCGGTCCATTTGTTCACTTGGTTCTGGCTGTAGTCGTCTCCTCCCAGCACGCTCTCGATGCCCTGAAACAAGAACGGCGGTGTGATCAGTCATGTGGGAGTCGGGGGGGGGGGGGGGGGGGGGGCGATCAGGTACAACAACAAGAGCTGATTTATGCTGCAACAATCAAACATTTGCTTCTTCTGATGCTGAACTTAGTTTACAGGGAAAAGTTTTCTTTAGTTTTGAATTTAAATAAACTTTCTAATCCTCTTAGTCGTGTCTGTGACCATCAATGATTTAATAAAAGCTTTCCTTGTTTAAAGATGAAACAGAAACCTTTAAATGTCCTTGAACCATTAGATCTTCAATCTCCTGAATCCAAAAAAGCTTTGATTAAAGTTAGAGGAAAATATGATCAAGTTCTATTTTTAAGATTGCATTTAAACTGTAAACTAAATATAAACTATCAGCTGTTTAACCGCCTTAAGCCCGGCGGGCCCGGTACAGGGCCCAACTGACACCTGCTGATGTTTATCTATTTATAGAAATGGCCAAAACACAGTCACATGGTGTTTCATCCACACACCTTTTAAATGGAGCTTTAAAATTTATTTTTTCACAAATGGAACAAACATGCTTCAACTTATTCAGTCCAAATTTGCTTGATTTATAGTCAAAGTATTGATCTATTTGATAAAGCTTCTAGTTAGAGTGGCTCAGGTTATCCTGATCTATCTCTATAGTTCTGCTGCTATAGGCTTAGACTGCTGGAGGACATGGGGACCCCTTTTTCATCATTCTATCTTTATTCTCCCACTCCCAATTTACTTGACTTATAGTCAAGATGTGAATCTATAAAGTCTGAGGGTTCATTCAGAGTTTCAAACAGGGTTTCATGGTGTTTTGCAGTGTTTATTTTAGAAAAAAAATTAGCGAGGCTAAATATTTTTCTTTTTTTTTCTCCTTTGTTTAATCACCTAAAAAAATCAGACATGGTAACATTTAAAATAGCGGTTCCACCTGAAAAATATTCCTCAATGCCTTTCTGTCACACAAATACAAACAATTGTATTTCCAATTTATAGTTTGGGAGCTGGACTTGCTTTAATTCACAGATGTTATGTCAGCTGGAATATTCCTCTTGGTCTAAGTGGTTAATGCTTTACAAGAATTAAACTAATCTCAGAATTCTGACTTCAATCTTAGAATTCTGACTTTTCTATCGCAGAATTCTGACTTTTTTTCCCGCAGAATTCTGACTTTTTTTCGCAGAATTCTGACTTTTTTTCCCGCAGAATTCTGACTTTTTTTCCCGCAGAATTGTAACTTTTTTCGCAGAATTCTGACTTTTTTTCCCTCTGAATTCTGACTTTTTTTTCTCTGAATCCTGACTTTTTTTTCTCGGAATTCTGACTTTTTTTTCCTCAGAATTCTCAGTTATTTCCTCTGAATTCTGACTTTTTTTTCTCCGAATTCTGACTTTTTTTTCCTCGGAATTCTGACTTTTTTTTCCTCTGAATTCTGACTTTTTTTTCCTCTGAATTCTGACTTTTTTTCCCGCAGAATTGTAACTTTTTTCGCAGAATTCTGACTTTTTTTCCCTCTGAATTCTGACTTTTTTTTCTCTGAATTCTGACTTTTTTTTCTCCGAATTCTGACTTTTTTTTCTCTGAATTCTGACTTTTTTTTCTTTGAATTCTGACTTTTTTTTCTCTGAATTCTGACTTTTTTTTCTCCGAATTCTGACTTTTTTTTCTCCGAATTCTGACTTTTTTTTCTCCGAATTCTGACTTTTTTTCCCTCTGAATTCTGACTTTTTTTTCTCCGAATTCTGACTTTTTTTTCCTCTGAATTCTCAGTTATTTCCTCTGAATTCTGACTTTAATCTTGCCACACTCAAACTTAAAATGCAGCAACAACAACAAAAAAAAACATTTAATTTTCAGATGATTATTTTACAGCCATCTTGGACTTTATTCTTAGTCTTATGATTAACAAATTAAATAAAATTAAAGATGCAGAGAAGATAAACAGATTAAACTTTCAGTCATGTTTAACAAATTTTAACCCTAAACCTGAGGTTAATTGTAAGATTGCGAAATTATCAGTAATTATTCCTAAAAATCTGATAAGAAATGACGTGTAAAGATTAACAAACACAAAAATAATCCCTTGTTGTTGCTTTTTAAATGATTTATTGAGTATTAAGTAAATAGCTTAAATGTATAAATACATAAATGTTTGTATATCTGGAGCGTGTAACAAAGGCAATTTCCCTCTGGGATTATAAAAGTATGTCTGATTCTGTGGATGATAGGAAGCAGTTTAACATCATGCTAATGTTTTTAGCTTTACCTCTTTAACGATGACTTCCGCCTCCTCTGAGTTAAATGAACCCTGAAAAGATAACAGAAGATCAGCGGCTGTTAAATGTCATCAAACCGATGGAAACCTTTGCCTATTTTTATAAATAAATCATCCTGGAGGCAGGCAGCTCAGTCTGGGTGCAGGGAGCGGTTCTGTTAGCCTCCAGCTAACTTCATCTTTCTAACCTCCATAAACCAGATAAAACATCAGTTTATAGTCTAACCTCGCTGCCGTTTTGATACTCCTCCATCTCGGCGGGCTGTCCTCGCTTCACGCCGCTTTCTGGCTCCGTTTACTGGGAGAAAACTGGATCAAGACCCGGCTGGGTGGAACAGTAAGGGAGTCTGGTCCAGACTCCTGTCAGCTGCGACACTTAACAGACCTGAGGGGAGCTGCTGCCACCTGCTGGTGACTCCGGGAACTAACAATGCAAACGCCCGCATTATTTTGTCATAACATTTAGTTTTTTTATTATAAATTGTAGTTTTTAATAGGAGTTATACGGCAGAGGATTAGGGCTACTGAAAAAGTAAAAAAATAACTGATTAAAAAAAAAAATTCAGTTTAATATGGGAAAAAAGTCAGAATTCTAACTTTAATCTCAGAATTGTGGATCTTAATGTAGATGGGCTCCATGAAGGCAGAGATGTGGAGCTATCAGCTTCACTGACAAAGATGTGAGCTGTTTGAGAGGAACAGGAACATATTGGTGGAAAATGATGGAATTAGGCGAGTTTTTCCATCCCTGAGGGCCCCTGCTGATGCTATTTGATTAATGGAAGAGCAGAAGGTGATTAAAACAAGAGAGCTAGTCTCTAAAACAGACATGGCTACGGCTGGATGCTAACATGTTTGTTAGCTGGCAGAATTCTGAGAATAAAGTCAGAATTCTGAGAAAAAAAGTCGGAATTCTGAGAAAAAAAGTCAGAATTCTGAGAAAAAAAGTCGGAATTCTGAGGAAACAAAGTCAGAATTCTGGGGGGGGGGAATCAATTTTGTCTTTTTTCCCATAATAAACTGGTGTAATATTTTAAAATCATAATTTTTTCTTCTTCAGTGGCCTTAATCCTCTTCTGTAGAGTTACACAAAATTACCGATAAGTTACACAGTTTTTAGATACATACTTTTCATTTTTGCTCATCTCTCAGCCGCACCTCTACATGTTTCTGTAGTTTTCTAGCTTTTTTTACTCTGAATTTTAAGATCTAATATATAAAACAAAAATCTGTATTTGATATAAAATACAACAGAAATGCACTAACTGGTCAGTTTAAAACTAAAAACACGTTTAATATAATCCATCAGAAAACAAAAAAAAGTGAAAATGTTTTTAAATAAAAAAGGAATTAGAAAAAACCTTCTATAAAATCCCAAAGGAAATAAAAACAAGCAATTGAAGTATCAAAACTAGATTTTTTTTTTCATCAAACTGAATAAAATAAATATTCAACAAATTAACCTAAAAAAATGTTTTTTCTAGTTTAAAACTTGTGAAAAAAACAAAATCTCTGTAAAAATTACCTAACTAATTAATCATCCAAATTTATTCTAACCATTAACATGTTTAATTGTAGACTAATAATAATAATTATTTTTTTAACTTTTTGTTTATTTGCTTTTTAAACAAACATGAACAAGAACACACATTGCTAAACATTCCTTGGCACAGATTATGTAACAGTGCATAACGGAGAGCAAGTAAAAGAAAATCCAGCATCCATGGAGCTGACTGATACAGAATGTAAAAAGGGCAAATAAACTAGAAAGATGGACAGTTAATACATTATAACAGTCTGTGGGATTCAGTACAATTGGAAATAAATCTCTCTATAGGTAACCATCTCTTTACAAAAACATCAAACTTCAGTTGTAATTGGGCAGTTAAAGCCTCCATTCCATATACCTCCTTCACTTTCTGCTTCCACTGTGCAACCGTAGGAGGCAGTGCATTCCTCCATTTTATCGTTACCATTTTTCTAGCAGTCATCAGTAGAATATGTAGTAAATACTTTTGATCTCTGGAGTACTTGTCCTCAGGATTTAGGTCCAAAAGAAACTGTCTCGGAGTGAATGGCACGTCAGTACCCAGAATCCTGTCTATCTCACCCTTTACCCCCCTCCAGTAAGGAAGCATCATTGGGCAATCCCAGAATATGTGTAGGTGGTCCCCAATCCCTCCACATTTTCTCCAGCAGTGCATCGCAGCTGGGTTATCTACAAATTAGAGCTCACTAAGGGGGTCTTAAAGAACCTTGTCTTCATCTTCCAGTCAAATTCCTTCCAGGTGTTGCTATTAATACCCTTATGACATCCAATACATATTGTTTCCCATTCCCCATCCTCAATTATAGTGTTTAATTCCAGTTCCCATTTGCTTTTCACATTAAAAGTATTATCCGGTGTATCCAATAATACATTTTTATAGATATGGGAGACATGCTTTTTGCTGGGTAGCTGATATTTATTTACATTAATAAAGTAAGTTTCTATATTTGTTGGAGCATTTTTAATTGCATTCCAGTCTTCATGGTTTATGATGTAATACCTTATCTGAAAAAACCTGAACATATCATTTTGGGGTATAAGGAATTTCTCTTGAAGATATGAAAATGGCTGTAAGCCACTGTCACAGAACAATTGGTCAATCACCCTTAGGCCTGTGTCTGCCCATCTTTTAAAAGTGGCATCTACTTTTGAAGGAGGGAAGTCTGGATTTCCCCAAATCTGCAGAGCTCGTGATAGAGCAGGTGCCCCTCTAATCCTCTTTTGGACCGCTGACCATATTTTTAAGGTGTGCTTCGTCCATACATTTTTTATTTCCAATTTCCTCTGAGATTGCTTGCTCAAAAACACTATAGAAGGTAGGGCTATGGTTGGCATACAGTTCTGCTCTATGCTTACCCATCCTGTTTCTGTATCATTGTTTATCCAAGCTACTACTGCTGTTAACTGTGCTGCCCAAAAATAGTACTTCATATTCGGGAGGTTGAGTCCACCCCTGTTTTTCCCAAGCATAAGTGATTTAAGCCTCACTCTTGGTCTCCTGTTTTGCCATATAAATTTGGATATAAGCCTATCCAGCATATTAAAGGCGGATGCTGGGATTCCAACCGGGAGAGACTGGAAGAGGAACAAGAGTCTGGGAAGCAGATTCATTTTAGCCCAAAAGGGATAGCGGTAGCACATCCCATCTCGTCAGTTCATTTCTAAATATTGACAAAAGTTTTTTATGATTTGCCTGAT
The DNA here is from genome assembly GCA_030533445.1 of Cyprinodon diabolis. Lineage (NCBI taxonomy): Eukaryota > Metazoa > Chordata > Actinopteri > Cyprinodontiformes > Cyprinodontidae > Cyprinodon > Cyprinodon diabolis. Next base: position 21,208,459 of record CM060085.1, read on the forward strand.
AGAGCTGTGTTATTTGGGGAGTGAGCATAACCCCTAGATATCTGAAGCCCTGTTCAGATCTGCGGAAGGAAACCATATCATCAAGCTGGCTAGGCCAAGTCCCAGATACCATCATTGCTTCTGGTTTGCCATGATTAACTTTATAACCAGATACTATTCCATATTCGTGAAGGTTTTGTAGGAGAGCTGGGAGTGACTGGGGAGGATTTTCAATAAACAATAAAATATCGTCCGCATAGAGCGCTATTTTGTGTTGACATCCATTCTCTTCTTTTATTCCTGCTATGAGGGGGTTGCTTCTGATTAATTCTGCGAGGGGTTCAATGCTAAGAGCAAACAAAACTGGCGAAAGTGCATCCCCTTGCCTTGTCCCTCGTCCCAGACTGAAGAAATCAGAGCATCGGCCGTTAACTCTGACTCTCGATCGAGGGTTCACATAGAACACTCCAATCCAGCTTAAGAAAGTTTCATTAAAGCCCATGTGAGCCATTGTTTCCTCCAAAAATGTCCAGTCCAGTCTATCAAATGCTTTCTCAGCATCTAAGCTGAGAAGCATTGATGGAATCTTTCTCCTGGAAGCAATCCATTGTAGATTTAGAGCTCGCCTAACATTGTTAGTGCCATGCCGTCCAGTAATAAACCCGGTTTGGTCTGGTTTAACTAGTTTCCGGATGTATCTCTGTATTCTATTTGCCAGGATAGAAGTCAGGATTTTTAGATCTTGACAAAGCAAACTTATTGGGCGGTATCCCATACAGTGAGTGGGGTCCTTTCCATTTTTATGTATGACCGTAATGATGGCCTCTGACCAGGTTTTTGGGGGGTCCTTTTCATCCAGTGCATAGTTATACACCCGACATAGAATTGGGGCTAGTTCATTGACAAAAAAATTATAGTATTCCCCAGAGTATCCGTCCACCCCTGGGGATTTACTGTTTTTTAATTTGTTAATTAATTTGTTACTATCAATTATTTCCTGTATTGTTATAGGAGAACACAATCTATTAGCCTCCTCCCTTGTTAATCTACTCAATTGTATAGAATCCTAAAGTTCAGTTATTTTCACCCTTTTGTCTGTTAATTCTTGACTTTCATATAGTTTTTTATAATACGCAGCAAACGCCTCAGCTATTTCTTTCGGTTTAGAGGTAAGTCTGTTTTTATCAGGGTGTTTAATTTTCGGTACCACATGGTTAGATTGAGCTGTCTAATAATTAATTTTAACTATTCATTTTTATTAATTATTAAAATTTTTGCCACTTCAATGTAATATCCTCTGTCTTCCTATTGTGCTTTTTTCCTGTAGAAAACCAGGAATTATATGAATAAAAACATCCTGCCTCAATAATTCCTAATTATAATTCTATGGATAAAACCAGGAAACATTCTGAAGTAAACAATCAATAAAAGCAATTTTTGATCCTTTTAAAAATCCAGTTTTTGTTAAAGTTGTTTTTCAACATGTGATCCAGTCTTTGTTTGTTTTTTTACAGTAAAAATCCATTAATTTAGTGCTGATTTTCCTCTAAGGAGTAAAAACCACAGACGCTGTTAGTCTTTATATCAAAACTCTTTATTATAAAAACGATCTGATAGAAAAAAAAAAAAAAACGAGTTGGTTTGAAACGAGATCAACATGTCAGGATACACTGGAAAAACCATCTAGAAATAAGTCGAAATTCCTTAAATTAACTGTATTTACCCTTAATTTGAATAGATAAATTAGATAGTTTGCCAATAAAATGAGTATTTTTACTCTTAAAATAATATATTTAGATAAAATGAACTTGAAATAAGACAATGCAATTGTGTTTTCTTATTTTAAGTGTAAATTATCTTGTTCCATTGGCAAAATTTCTCTTTTTATCTCCTAAATTCAAGAACAAATGCACTCATTTTAAGAAATTTCCATTTTTTTCCAGTGTAGGAAACGGTCAAAGTGCAAAACGTGCTTCAGGATCAGGTCATAATAAATATTATCTGATAAAAACAGCCAAACACACACACACCCATATCCATTCTGCCATCGTAGTGAGGACCATGCGTTGACTTCCATTGATTTTCAGTCATTTTGCAGCCCTTTCTATGCATTAACCCTAAAACTAACCATTAGCAATGCAAACCTCACCCTGACCCTAACCAATCGACACTTTAGCCCTAAACCCAACAATTAGCAAAACACCATGTGAGGATCAGCAGAATGTCCTCATTGTGCAACAACTGGTCCTCAGTCTGATGGTGAAATGGGAAAATGGTCCTCACTCTGAGGGCTAGACAGGTACACACACACACACACACACACACACACACAGAGGAGTACCAGAGGAAAACATCAAACATAAAAAGCTGCTCCGCCTGATTTAGAGCAAGTTTAACCCTTTAAAGCAAATTATTACATTTAAAACCTGAGTTTTTGAAACCTCTGCATCATCAGTCATGTTTTTGTTCTAGAAACCCAGACTTACATAATAATAATGATTTAGAATATAGAATGAATGATATAGAAATGCGTAATGTATCAAGATTTATGCAAATAAATGGTGCAATTTAACGGATACTAAATGTATATCGTCGTTTCATTTGTCAGAAAGTTAAATGAGGATTCTAATTTTGGAAAACTAGAATCTTCTATCAGCTTTAGGCTTTAAAGGGTTAAAGGGATATTCCGCTCTTTTCTGTTTTAGCGGCTCAGTGGCGGTCGTCCTCGTCCAGCTGGACGTCTGAGGATGCGGGACAAGACGGGAGACGTGGTCCTGGTGAGAGAAAAGTCCACAGATCAGGCTCAGACTGATGATTTTATCTAGATAATGAAAATCTATAGATTATAGTCTATTGATGAACTGGAGAAAAAGTCTGAACTCTATTTGGTTTATATTCTTCATTTTCTGCAGGAGGTTTGTTCCTTTATTATATATTATAGCTAATAAATAGATTTTTATCTTAAAATTAGTCCTAGTTTTAATTTTCTATTTAACTTACTTACAGAACAGCTGAAATATCAGCTGTGCTGCTGCCATCAACAACTTTGTTTCTAGATGTTGGAGCTTGGCCTGTTTTCCAGTGTAGTCCTGTTTCTCTGACTGTGACTAACTGGATGTGCTCTCTTCATCCTCTGACATGGGAGCTGGCTCGGAGCTCGTCTGCCTGGCTGTGTGATTCCTGGACGGGGCCGCCTGTGGAGCTGGTTGACAGTTGCCTTTTGTATCTATGCTTCTTTTTCTATGTCTGCTTCTGTCTCCTTGAACCCCAGTGGGCCTCAGCAGATGGCCGCTCACACTGAGCCTGGTTCTGCTGGAGGTTTCTTCCTGTTCAAAGGGAGTTTTTCCTCTCCACTGTCGCTACAAGCATGCTTAGTGTGAGGGATTGCTGAAGAGTCAATGAGTCGATGCAATCAGCTGGTTTTCCTTAGATAGAAAACTTTGAATCAATCTGACTGGATGATCTGGATCTATAAAGTGACCTGAGATGACATGATGTGAATTGGAGGTATAGAAATAAACTGAATAGAATGTTTTGTTTTCTTTTTTACTTTATTTTCATGTATTTTATTTCTCACTTGAATTTTTTCTTTTTAATTAATTTATGGAGGTTTTTTGTTTTTTTTTACCCCCCTTGTTTGATAAATGCCCACCAGGTCAGCCTGCAGTCACATTTCTTGTGCTGCAGACTCGCGGTAATGTTCCTTCCTTGTTTTGTTGCTGGGCTCCGAGCGCTTGGCTCCGCCTCCTTTAGAAGGAACGGACTCTTGGAGCTGAACTGGGCTGTTTGCCTTAAAGCTGAGGTGAACCTGTGATGGTGGCATGAAGCTCAACCAACACACCTGCAGCTCAGCTTCTCCTCTGGGGCTACAGCAGGCGGCAGGCTCCGGAACGCGGCCCTCTGGGTTCAGAGCGCTTCGCAGTCCCCTCCCCCTGCTGGGCTCCGGCTCCTCCCATCAGGCCCTCTGCTGAGGGGACATCCGTCTGCTTGGACCTGGACGAAGACAGCCGCCTGAAGAGAGACAGCTGAAACCCAGAAACAAAACCTTTAGAGACCTTTCATGAGCTCCATGGGTCAGAACCCGCTGTTTGTCTCTCACCTTCCTGCTGGAACCTGATTGGCTGTCTGAGGGGACCTCTGCGACCCCATTGGCGTTCCCCGCTTCCTTTCCTGTCTTATCTCCACCCGGGGAGTCATCCTGCTGGCTGATCTCTGCTGCCGGTGATGTGGGGCACCTCAGGTTGTTCTCAGACGATCTGCTGGTTAGAACCGAAGCTCGGTCACCTTTCTGCTCGCCGTCGGATCCAGGCTCCGCCTTCGGCTGCAGGGGCCAAAGAAGGAACAGGTTAGTGCCGCGAACGCTGACCGGCCACAGAAACACAGAGAGCGGCATATTTACAGGAGTCTCTGCTGAGGAGGACACAGACGTCTCTATCTCTTCTTCCTCTGCATCGTCAGCTTCCTCTTCCTCGTCAGCTTCCTCTTCAGCTTCCTCTTCCTCTGCATCATCAGCTTCCTCATCCTCATCAGCTTCGTCTTTGTCTCTCGTTTCCTCCACATCCTGACATCCATGAAAAACAGGAAGACTTTTAGAGCAGGCCTTAGTGCTCTCTGGATGGACGCGGCAGCAGAGGGAAGCAGGAAGCTGGAACTACGGCGACTCCTAACCCAGCATAGAAACTGGGACTGAAGGAGGGGAAACCAGCACACACACTGGATCAGTGGAGGAAGGAAACGTGGCCAAACCTGACTCCGGATCAGCGACGCCTCAGACTGGAGAAGTATCAGACTCCTGAGTTTATGGAGGATAAACCTGGGATAGATTTATTACTCAGCTCCTTGAAATATGAAACGATGCGGCAGGAAGTTGCTCATGGAGAGGATGAGGATGAGTTTGAAGACATATGGTTGAATTCTGGGATCATCCGGCTTCCTGGAGTCACTTTTAAACATTTAATTCATGAGGAAAAACAATCTGAGCCTACAACTTTAGTTTGGACAGAAACCGCAGAGCTGCAGCAGTTAGAAACGGAGCAAACGGTGTTACTGTCCTGCCCTCACAAACATGAACACCAGCTGCAAGTGTTAAATACGGCAGGGGATCAGTGATGCTGTGGGCCTGATTGATGCGTTCCATCTTCTGCATGTTTTCCTGAAGTGAAGCGGATTCTGGGCGGGGCTAATTAAGAAGGATGTCATTAGAGCAAGAAAAGAAACTATATCTAACTGGATCAGTGGGGCCAGTTTGACTGCGTGGCTAAGATGTAAAAATACCAGAAGGAAAAAATCAGACAAACTAAATATTCAGAAAGAATCAAAGAGATTGAATCCAACTTGTAAAATGACTTTAATTTGGCTGAAATGATGCATTCATGCAGAAAGTGGATCAGTAGTTCAGTCTTTGATCGGTGCCGATAGAATGGACAGCAGCATGTGGCTGATCTGTTCACATTGATCCTGCTCCTCCTATAGATGCCTACAGTGTTTATTACACAGTAAATCCATTTTATTCCTGCTTTCTAGGAATTCAGCAATTCATCCCAAACACAACAACTCAGATAGAAAACAAACAGCCAGATGTAGAAAACTAGAAGGACAATGATGGAAAAACAACAACAACAGAAATGAAGATCAACACAGAAACGAGAATAAAAAGAAACAGAAAAAAGTATAGCACCTAAAGGCACAGAAAGTAACCTAGAACAGAATTAGACCTTTACAACACGATTAGACCTTTAGAACAGGGTTAAACCTTTAGAACACGGTTAGACCTTTAGAACACGGTTAGACCTTTAGAACACGGTTAGAACTTTAGAACACGATTAGACCTTTAGAACACGATTAGACCTTTAGAACACGGTTAGACCTTTAGGACACAGTTAGACCTTTAGAACACGATTAGACCTTTAGAACACGGTTAGACCTTTAGAACACGATTAGACCTTTAGAACATGGTTAGAACTTTAGAACACGGTTAGAACTTTAGGACACGGTTAGAACTTTAGGACACGGTTAGAACTTTAGAACACGGTTAGACCTTTAGAACAGGGTTAAACCTTTAGAACACGGTTAGACCTTTAGAACAGGGTTAAACCTTTAGAACACGGTTAAACCTTTAGAACACGGTTAGACCTTTAGAACAGGGTTAAACCTTTAGAACACGGTTAGACCTTTAGAACACGATTAGACCTTTAGAACACGGTTAGAACTTTAGAACACGGTTAGAACTTTAGGACACGGTTAGAACTTTAGAACAGGGTTAAACCTTCAGAACACGGTTAGACCTTTAGGACACAGTTAGACCTTTAGACCACGATTAGACCTTTAGAACAGGGTTAAACCTTTAGACCACGATTAGACCTTTAGAACAGGGTTAAGCCTTTAGAACACGGTTAGACCTTTAGGACA